>PVKA01036378.1:0-21841 GCA_004027165.1 Ctenomys sociabilis
TATACCTATGTTTATAGCAGCACAATGTGTGATAGCAAAATCTTGGAAACAACCAAGATGTCCATCACATGAAGAATGGTTGAAAAAGATGTGGTATTTCTATATAATGGAGTATTACTCAGCTATTAAGAATGATAAGTTTGAAGCATTTATACTGAAGTGGATGCCACTTGAACATATAATCATAAGTGAAATAAACCAGACACACATGTGTAAATATCGTATAGTCTCCCTAGTATAACTTGACTTGTTTCTTATCTCACTCCATGTAAAGCCAAAGTACTTACATGATCCTCCAAGACCTCACACAGATCTTTGCCTCTCTGCTCAATGGTCTCACAAGTCTTCCATTGGAGTTTTCACTGAGACTTTCTGGGGAGATGCCGTAATGCTTTGGAAGTCAGCATAAGACATGAAGAGCCATCTTAACTGTGGATCAATGTTTTATCATCAATTTCCAGATATTTGAATGAGCAAGACTTCACATTATGACAGTTCTCACCTTGAAGTCCTCCAGCTGAGGCCCTAGACCTTCTGGAATGGTAACATGTGGTCCCTGCTATTGCCTGTCCAAATCCTTCTGTCACTCATCTTTGAGATAACAAGTGATTGTTTTATATTTCTGTTCGAGTTATGTTTCTGACTTCATTATGTAGTTTCAGTAAAATTAGCAGATTTCCAACGTAGGTGTGTGGAACTCTAAGGAAATATTTATCGTGAGGCTACTGTTTATATAAATTGTCTGACTAAAAATATATATTTAAAATAATGAGCTTATATAAGGCTTATTGACTTATTAAGGAACATTTTGTTTATTGTTCAGTGCAATGAAAAATTTAAATCTTGTGCCTGATGGTCACATGGGATCAGCAGGTCAGTCCTGTTCTGCTATCCCTGTCTCATAATTGTGAGGAAGAAGTATTTTGCTTGGCAGAAGGAGTGATGCTGGCCCCTGGAACTGAAACTTGGCTAGGGGACCCTGGGGCCCTGGATGCCAACATTCCTTGGCACCTGGTCAATCCATGCATAAGACTGAAAATCAGAGAATGCCCAAAATAGGAGAAACTGGATCCATTTTTCTCTCCCTTAATATTACTACTGGCTTCAGGAAGTACTGCCCCCAAAATTTGGACTTATAAAGTTTAGAGAAGGAGCATCCAAAGTTTGAGGACTTCTGATGCTGAGGGAATAGGGCAAAGGCTCTATTTGTTGTTGATTAAATGCCATACTGAAAAATCAGAACATTTTCCTTAACCTCCTCTTTAAAAGTTTTTCCTCTCTTTTTAGCTGTCAGTACGCACTTTTCCCACCTTGTGCATCTTATAGCAGTAGTAATATGATACATATTTGAGATACGCTACATATTTGACTTTTTACATTAATGCCTCCTTTCTCTAAAAGGTACTCCCTAAGAATATAATCATGTTATCTGTTTTGTTTACTTTTCTGTCTTGTCCAACTGCGCTAGTACCCAGAGGATAGTAGTTATTCGATAATATCAGTTAATAATAATGGGTAAGAAAATAAGAATAATAGGATTTCTATGGTTTGAAGATGCTGTGGTGTTTCCCACAGGGCTCAACCTTTGAAATTTATGTTTCATTGTGAGGTGTTAAGAAGGTGGATGGGGAGGCTTCCGTCACTGTGCAGGTGAGGTTTCTGTGGCTGTGGTTTGTCAAGTCAGGAGCTAACCCTTAATGTTTCAGGTCTGACCATTTCATTGTTCTGCTCCTACTCCAGCCTAGCTCACTTCTCTGCACCATGATCACCACTATCACCTTCAAGGGTGTCAACCCCAACAGCAGAAATAGCTCCTGGGTTTTGCAGCCTCCAGGTGGTGGATCCAACTTTTCTTTAGGCTTTGATAACCCACAGAACAGCCTATGAGGAAGAACAAAATGGCTCTCCAGCATCTTCAGGAAACATGAAGAAAATCCCCCTTCTTGGGCCAAGTCAGCAGGTGCCAAGTCTAGTGGGGGCAGAGAAGATGTGGAGTCGTCCAGACCCCAGAAAAGAACTTGGAAGGAAGTGCTGGAAACTTCCTTGATCTGAACAGAGAAGGTGACATGCATGAAAATATAGACACAGACTTGCAAACCAGCCTGGGGCTGAGCAACGAGAAGTCCATGCTTGTCCCACTTATGTGCAGCCCCATGGCCCCAGCACCTATGCCCTCCCAGAGAAATCCCCCTAGTAGCAAGTCCAGTCTGGTCTTGGGTTAACTCCCTTTCCTGAATGCTCACGTTTTGTTTGTTTTCTCCATGCTTGTGAACTACACAACTTGAGGCTGACTGTACATCTTTTGGATTTTTTTTTCATTAAAAAAAGCTATTGGCTGTAGAGAATGATTATTGACTCTGGTAGCTTTCTAATAATGGGAAAAGCCAGAGGAGATGCACACATGTCTTCCCCTTATCTTACCAGGTGATGGCCTGCACTACCTTAACCTCTGCCAGCAAAAGGTCATCACCAAGTTCAGGCCCTTGACCTTGTATCTCTGCACCTATGATACAAAAATAACATCTTTTATTTATAACTTACTTGTTCTTAACAGTAGAAAATGGATCAATACAGGGATACACAAAAGTGAGAGTATAAAGGGTGATAGGTAACTGATTATGGGAATTTTGGGTAAAAAAAAAAACACCCAACTAAATTAGATCAGCCAAGCTCTGGGTGTAACTAAAGAGATTTCCTGAAGACAGAAGACCCACCTGGGTGTGAGTGGTATTGACCAATGGGCTTGTAGCCTGAATGAAGTGAAAGGCAAAGGAAGAAGGTAGGCTAGCTTCTGTTTTATTGGAGGAGCTCATCTTCCCCTTTACCTTGAATGATGTTTCCTGAATTCCAGCATAGATTTTTCAGCTTTCCATTTCAGACCCTATGTCTCTCAGCAAGGGCTTGCACAGGACACTACAGTGAGCTCCCGGCCTTCAATGCTTGACTGGCTATTTGCAATCAGCAGTACACAAACAGCCCTTCTGCACATTTCATCTTCCATTACTAGTATTGCAACTAAATAGACAGTAGCTCTAAGTAAAGGGCCTTGCCTATTTTGTATGCGTCTATCTCCAGGTTTGAGTATAGCATATTGGACATTGTATAAGTATTTCATAAGTAAATAAAATTGAAAGGAATGATAAAAATAAAATGGTGTCCTATGAGAATACAAAGGGAGAGAATGCCAGGTAAGATTTGTGGGACATGACACTGCCTGAAGTGAGCAGCACATTTGCTTTCCAGGAAGATGGAGCTGCTTAAAAAATTCTGGGGCCATCCAGACCTGGTGCTAAGGTAATAACTACCAGTGTTCTACCCCAAAAGTCAAAAGACAGTGCTACACAAAATGAAAAAGAGAAAGCAAATCGCATTTTCAGGCTCTGAGTCCACCCAGAACAGATGCAGGAGACAATAGCATAGAAGAAATTGGAAATCACACAGCTGAAATCTCTGAAATAATAGCATTGGAAGTAAAGAAACAACCACAGAAAGGTATATAGGAAATCAGGTCAGAAATAATTTCTGGAGTAAGAAAAGAAATGATAACTATAATGAAAGTAGTTCTAAGGGCTTCTAAAGAAGACATTGATAAAAAAATAAAGGAAAGTAAAAAAGTGATGGAATCCTTGAATGAACAATATAGGAAAGAAATAGAATGCATGAAGCAGATTCAAAGTGCTGCACAGGAAATTAAAACTTCAATCACAAGCTGGCAAAACTGCTTGAATGAAAGCAAAAATAGACTTTCAGACCTTGAAGACATCATTGCAGCTAGTGAAAAGGTAGGAAAAGATCTATTAAAATCAACTAGGATGCAAGAACAATAATTCAACATCTGCAAGACAATGCAAAGATGAATAATGTATGACAAATAGGCATCAATGAGAAAGAAAGAGTCAATAGAAATGATATAAAAAGAATATGGATAGAAGAAATAGCAGAAAACTTCTCAAATATGGGGAAACAATCTAACAAATCAGATTAGATGATCTTTACCTCAATTTGATAAAAGCTATCTATGAAGAATCAATAGCCAATATCATACTAAATGGGGAAAAAAACTGAAAGATTTCACTCTAAAAATCAGGAATGAGACAAGATATTTGCTATCATCTCTCCTAATCTATAGTTTTGGAACCATCAGCTAGAACAATTAGAGAAGATAAAGTAATAAGTATAGGAAAGGAATTGTTTACAGATGACAAGATGCTCTACGTAAAGGACTCCAAAAATTCCACCAAAAGATTTCTAGATTTAATAACCAAATTCAATAGTGTAGTTGGAGACAAAATTAATACTTAAGGTTAGTAGCCTTCCTGTACACAAACAAGAAACTCACTGAAAGAGAAATTAGGGAAACCGTACTGTCTCAGTTACTTTTCTCTCATTGCTGGGACAAATACCTGACACTCAAAATGAAGGAAGGAAAGGTTTATTTAGCTCACAGTGACAGGAGGTTTCAGTCTATACTTCACTGACTCCAAGTGGGAGTGGCACAGGGCAGAGAGTCTTATTCAGCCACAAAGAAGGATAAACTTGAGGCTTTTATGGATAAATAGATACAGCTAGAAACCATACTCATAAATGAAATAAACCAGACTCACATATGCAGACATCATAGTGTCTCCCTGGTGTGAAGAATTAAAAGAGTAAATAATGTGTAAAATGTACTCTAGGTACTGTTAAATGAGAAGAAATTGTTTAAAAGCAAAAGGAACTAAGACAGGGGAAAGGAAGGAAGAGAAAACAGAAAAATGCAAACTAGAGTGGCTTTGTGCACAGCTTTCTTTCTCCAACTGGTGGGAAGGTCTTCCTGATCTTGCCTGCCTCAGGCCCATAGTCTCTTAGAGGCCAAATGCCATGTCTTCAATTAAGAAGAGATAAAATACTGATAAATTAAGCTGCGGAGTGCTGATGGAGAGATAGTTGAAGCTGATGTTGAAATTACCAAATAATCTGTGATGATCAAGACCATGTTGGAAGATCTGGGAATGAATGATGACGATGATGACCCAGTTGCTCCACCAAATGTTAATGCAGCAATATTAAAAAAGGTCATTCAGTGGTGCGCCCACCACAAGGGTGATCCTCCTCCTCCTGAGGGTGATGAGAACAGAGAAAACGAACAGATGGCATCCCTGTTTGGGACCAAGAAATCCTGAAATTTGACCCAGGAACCCTTTTTGAACTCATTCTGGCAGCAAACTATTAAGACATCAAAAGTTTGTTAGATGTCACAGGACTGTTGCTAATCTGATCAAGGGGAAAACTCCTGAGGAGATTTGCAAGGCTTTTAATATCAGAAATGACTTTACTGAATAGGAGAAAGCCCAGGTATGCAAGGAGAACCGTGATGTAAAGAGAAGTGAAATGTTGTGCCTGACACTGTAACACTATAAGGATTGTTCCCAACACTAGCTGCACTGCTCTGTTTATGATTGTTGATATTAAACAAACAATAGAAAAATGCAGCAGCAAAACAATTGTATTAGCACAATATTGTCCTCATTGCGTGTGTAGTTTGAGTTACAGATTCCAAACCAATGGCTGAATTTCTTATAGTCTGAGCAAAAGTTGTTGGTTTTCTTTACTCTGAATAAAATTAAACTGTGGATTCTCTGTGGAAAGTTGGCATTAGGAGCTTTCCCTCTTTTTATATAGTGATTTCTGCATAGGTTATTGTCCAGTTAATTTTAGTGAGCTTCTCAAAGTTGGCATCGAAAATAAAACAACTTGCAAAAGTTTTCAGCAATAGAATTAACAAAACATTATCATTATTCAGAAGTTGGAACCTAGGAAAAGGCTACTTGAAGTAGCTCTTCCAAATGGAGTTGGTTAGAATGTCTTCCAGCCTTCTAGAGTCATGCAGTATCACTGGTACAGATTAGCCTGCATGTAGTAGGACTCACTTAGTCGGACCTGAGGACTTGTTTGATTTGTTTTTAAAGTTTTAATCTTCTCAGCTTTGAATACATCACCTAGAGACTCAGTAGCTGCTGAGTTTGTGGCTTGGCAAAGGAATATAACTAGACAGTTTGTTAGCTTTTCAATTAAAGACAGCACTTAATTCACAAGCTATGTCATCTTTCTCTAGTACTGTTTCTTTGTGGGGAAAACTATTCACACAACTTGCATGTATAAAGTAATTAAACCTCTAATATTAAATTGTGTGGCAAGCCCCTCAAAAAAAGAAAAATGCAAATGTACTATACTATTAGTGTCACAGTTCAACCTGTGGTGACAGATGTCACAGCCAGATCGCCCCCACATCCAGTGTCTTTTATTTCATAGAGAAGAAAACTCTGTGTTTACACCAATCAAAGAATTTTTTATGCCTCTGTCTTGTACCCTGAGTAATTACTCTGAAGATAACAATATAAAATTATTAATTCTTATTATTCTTCTATTATTGTTATGAAATTCTGTTTTATCTGTTCCATAAAAATGTATTCACTTATTTATCTTGGACTTCTTTCTCTCTCATTCAGGTCAGGCTGTTGCCCCAAATGTATGTGATTTAAGTTATGTAAACATCATCTCTTCATTCTATACTAACTGCCCCAAACTACCAAACTTCAGCAAATACAAAAGCACATCTTGATCATGACAGAGTGTAAACAAAAAGTGCAGAGTCGGAGACCAGACTTTGAGAAATGACGACTGGGTAGCTGTTGGTTCCAGGTGAATCTGAAGGGGCTAAGGTGCAGCTCAGCAGTGTCCCAGGGTCAAACACTGTGAACTCTGATTAGTTCCTATCGTCACTGGCCACCTGCATTAGCCAGGTTGGATTACACAATAAACTTCCAATCACTCTGTCAAAACAGGAAGTGTTTGATCTACAGGGATCATTTTCCAGGCTCTGAAAACAGAGGTGGCTCCAGTTGATGAATGCTTGTGCTGAGACTCAAAATTTTGTAACAGTGGCTACTTAGGAATGAGTCTGACTTTCCCAAAGGAATGCACAGAAATAGACAGTGACATACAAGGTCTCGGTTCATCAAGTGTGTGCTCTCACTTCCACTTCCACCCACGTTCCTTTGACTAAAACAAGTCACAGGAAGAAGCCAGTATCAAAAAGGTCAGGCAAATATCTTCCCACTAAAGAATCAGGAGGGTTAAGAACAAATATTTGGTGAATAATAGTCTAATCACTTCAGCATCTAACTAGAGGATGTTTTTAAGTCCCCATTATTTCCGGTTCTTTCTGATCAGGCAAATACAATTATATCCTTGGGTTTTTGGCCTTCTTTTAATGTGTCTCAATCAATAAAATCTAGAAAGAATCTGGCTTCGTTATAAGTTTGGCTTTCAGTAATCTATCATACATTTCAGAACCTGAAATCTACTTCTGTAAGTTGCTTAATTCTTTTCCTCTTCCCACAATAAGAATTCCTAGTACTCTTTACAAGTAGGAAAGAGTAATTTCAATAGACAGCTTCAACCAGTTCCACTAAGTGTAGGAGTCTGTTCTAGAGTTTTAGGATGTTGACAACTGTAGTTTGACATTTTAGCATTTTAAAGCTGATTAATATAAGAGTAATATAAATTCAGAATGTACATGTAGGAATATTGGTTTAATTATTTTATTTAGTTTTTACTTTTTTGCTTTATGTTGACATTACACTCATGAATTGTAGGAGGTGGGGCTTGATATATCATATTTGTATTTTTGTGGATTATAACTTAACACATGGATCATGATGAGATCAGAAGAGTTGGTATTCTATTTTATTTTGAAAGAAGACCTAGTTAAGTTGTCAAGGAAGAGCTTCAACTTGTGGTCTTCCTCTCTTAGCTGGACATATTTCAGCATTTTTAATGTTAAAGAAATAAATTTCCAACATACTATAAATATTATCAGAAGGCGTAAGTCACAGGCAATTCCAAGATGCAGTAAAGTAAAATAAATTGTTTTCTTTTTGATATATATATATATATATATATATATAGCACCTCAAATTAAAGAGAAGGTATATATCCAAAGGAGCATGAATGAAACAAAAACCTCCAATCATATATATATCAAAAACAAAAGCAAACATAAGGTGGCAAAATATTGGAGAGTCAGTGGTAGAATTTCCATCATTGCATAATATCTTTAGAGAAGAGGAATTCATAGTAGATATTTCAAAAGAGGTTAAAAAAAAAGTGCAAAAATGTAGTATGATAATACTAAAAATGACATATACCTTTTAATTTGTGAAAGAAGAAACCAAACTCAGTGATGTTTTCAATGAGTTTGGCTGACCCAAAAGGACAAAGTGTCGTTGATGCTAAAGTCACAGCAGCAAAGAGAGAGCACACACCAACTACTAGACGGAGGAAAGTTACCAAAGAAACTGGGAGACCCAGGAAGGAGAGAAATGCAGTCTATAAAAAATGCAGATGTTTAAGAAGACACAGGTAAGGAAGAAAGGGAGGCAAGAGGAAGGAAAGGAGAGAGGGAAGAAGAGAAAGAAGAGAGGGTGGAGAACAGCGGGGCCAGAAGGAAGGAGGTAGCCAGATATGGAAGGGAGGGAGGAGAAATTCAGGCAGAGCTAAGGCAGTTGTTACTTCTCTAATTCTAATGTACCCAATAAATTTTTGGTTTGTTAGTGTGTTTATCCTGTCAGAAGTTTTCTTCCCTTTTTTTTTTCTTTCAAAAGAATATTTCAAAAATAAATCTGGCACTTTGCATGTGCTATACTGGAAAGGTTGCTCTGAACACTTACACTCTATTGCCAGGAATAAAAGTCCTGCTTATGAAAATCTTTACCAAGTCTAGGAAGGAAAATATATACTTTTATTTCCATAAAAATTTCCATGCCGGGCGTGGTGGCACATGCCTATAATCCCAGCACTTGGGAGGCTGAGGCAGGAGGATTGTTGTGAGTTCAAGATCAGCCTGAGCTACAAAGTGAGCTTAAGGCCAGCTTGAACTGCATAGCGAGACCTTGTCTCAAAAAAAGACAAAAAAAAAAAAAAAAAAAAAAAAAAAAATTCCAAATATTCTTGATCTGAGAAAGTCAATATTTTTTTGTAAATTCATGATCTTTTCTTTCAAAATAATCTATAGATAAAAGTGTGTGATATATATTGTAATGCAGAAAACATTCCTGCTTTCTGTTCATATAGTGTTGCAGGTTTTTCTAAAGGTAAGATATACTCCCGAGCAGTCTCAGCCCCAGAAATGGGCTTCAGTATAAGCAAGTCTTTGAGAGACAGTTTTGTGTCAATATTCAAATTTTGTCTCACTCCATTTCCTTTCTTTTAAATTTTTTTGCACTCCATTTACTCTTCATCTTAAGTAAAAATCATGTCTCACTCTTCCTTGTTCATGTGCCTTACCATCAGGTCACAGGGATGAGAGCTATCTCTTCTTATCTTCTTACTGTTGTCTTCCTTCCTAAAAAACCAGCACAGCTTGGTAGAGCACTTGCCTAGCATGGCTGAGGTCCTGGGTTCAATACCCAGTAGTGTATAAATGAAATCAGAAAACACCTCCCCAACCCTAGAGCTCCTCTGAAGTTTGGGTACTTAATACACAACTGATGAAACAGATTTGTATCATAGGCTATTCTCTAGATTATTCTTCTTCATTCACCGGTGATGTGAAGTCCTTATCTTTCACAGTGATCATTTCCCAAGTTGATTGGATTGGCCTCGTAGCTCTTTATTCTTACTATATTCAACTTCTTCTCTGCCTTTGGTAGTTTATCCCATACGCTGTCATTACTTGTAAATGCATATCATGGAAATTTCATTTTCATCCATCTCAACCCAGTTTATTCACCTAGTTCCAATAGGTTCTGCATGTTCAAATACTGTGAAAAGTACATTCTGATCCAATTTTTAAAAACATTATCAAAATTACTATTTCTACAAAATCTACCTTTTCAAAATCACTAATTCCTCCTTTCTTCAATTTCCTCATTATTCATGGTCAATGATTATCAAATTACTGACATGTAAATGCCCTAGAAATATTTCACTTTCTCTCATTTATATGTGCACTAAAAATATTCCATCCTGTCTTTGCTATACTTTCACCAAATCAGTACAATAGGAAAAAATATAGACTTATGTCCCTTGCATTAGAATGATTATATGTTGTGACAATCATAACTAAACTTTCAAATTGATATCCTTTATGTTGAGCTGAAAGTTTTATTTTCATCAGGTCTAAGATAATTGATAAAAGTTGATAACCTTTAGTGATGACCTGTCTTTATATTTTACTTTAAAACTACTCAAAATCGTATGTAATCAACAAAACCATATGCATGTCTATACATACTGAATGTCTTTCTTCTTCTTACAAAGGAGCAAGGGCTTTTGCTCCCTACAAAATGCCTGCCCCTCCACAGCACATGGATCCTTTCTCTCCTACAGCAGCGTCTTCCTAGAGATGCCCCAAGATCACGTCTCTACTCTTCCTTCTGCCTCAGCGTTATTTTCCTTCAATGCCTACTACTTAGCTTTCCACTTCTGTGTTCCTTTTCATTTCCTGTCTCCCCACTTATGCTTGAACCTACTCAATTTTAGTTTCTGTTTCCATCAAATGTACTGATACTGCTTTGTGAACTCCTCCGTTTTCAAGGTTATTAAATGCAATGGACTGTACATCATTTCTGTATTAATGGGCTCAGCAGTATTGGACATCTCTGACCACTTCCTGCCTCTAGGATACAACTATTCTCTTTTTAAAGCTTTTCCTTCTATTTAATAATGTAATTGAGTTATTTTAAATATACAGACAGATCACCTTCCACATGAATAAATAGAAAAAGAACCTCAGATTATGTATTTTTATTTTTTATAGAAAATATTAAAAATAAATAGAAATGATATAGAATTTCACTAAAAATAATAGAAATTCGAGGATGGTTTTTGTATTGCACAATGTTGTATTGCAATTAGTTCTGCAGATGATTGGATAAAAGCATGAAAAATTGGTTAAAAGGATAAACAAGTTCGAAGAAATTAAAAAGGAGAAGAAAAAAATTTAACCATTAACTGTTCCTTTCAGTAGACAGGCAGAAATCAGCAGGACAATTACCCAAATTCTACTATATAGACACATAAATCTATCTTTTCCCTTCTTTCTTTCTTTTGATAGAACACAACTGTTCTTCATCTTTTGCTATTGCTGTTGTTTCTTTTAAAGATTGATTGATTGATTGATTGATTTGGTACAGGTTCTTGCTACGCAGCTCAGACTCATTATGATCCACCTGTCGCAGCCTCTCCAGCACTGGGATCACAGGCATGCGTCATCATGCTCAGTTTCAGTGGCTGGCATGGCATGTGGTACTGGGAATCAAACCCAGGTACTTGTGCTTGCCAGACAGTCTCTTAGACTGCCAAACTATCTCCCCAAACCCACTGTTGTTGTTTTATTTTTTGCTTCATAGTCTATCTTGGGATCCTGTGCAGATTTCAGTTTTTTTAACTTCTAATATTGTACTTCTCCTAAATTATCCTCAACCCTTGTTCTCATAAATGCTCTTAACAATATTCAATTTTAGGCCTCTAAAAATTGTATATGCTAATTTGACACAATAACTCTCTTGCCTTGACCTCTCATCTAGACCCATGTAAGAAAGGGTGGCACAAGCACCTGCTTGACAAGTACAAGGTCCTGAGTTTGATTCCTGGTACCAACAGAAAGAGAAAGAAAGAAAGAAAGAAAGAAAGAAAGAAAGAAAGAAAGAAAGAAAGAAAGAAAGAAAGAAAGAAAGGAAGGAAGGAAGGAAGGAAGGAAGGAAGGAAGGAAGGAAGGAAGGAAGGAAGGAAGATCTAAATGCCTGCCTGGATTATGCAATGTATGATTTGGAGAAGCACTAGTTGCTTCATAATAAATAACCTGTTATGATTTAGATCTAAAATGTCACTGCAAGGGCTGGTCAAGTAGCTCAGTGGGTTAAAGTGCCTGCAAGCAGGCACAGGGGCTGGGGTTTAATCCCTGGGCCTGCCATGCTAGCCCTGCCCCCGGGGTGCACTGAGATGGCAATTGAGACTGGCCATGGTGGTGCGCACATGTAAACCCATCTCCTGGGAGTTTGTAAACAGGTGGATCACTACAAGTCCAATCTAGTAGTGTTATGGTTTCTAGTTGTCCCTCCATGTAGTCATGGGTTTGGGACTTCTAGAGTTTGTGATTAACTCAGGATCCACTGGGATTATGTGTGTGATCCAAGCCTGGGATTATGTGTGAATACTTCCCCCAGTCTGGGGCAGAGAGCCTGCATGTAATAGACACTGAGAGAAGACTTTCTGCAGCTATTGGTCTTCATTGTTGCTGTCACTGTTCAGCTGCCGTGAACTGCTGCTCTCTGCCATGTGCCCCTCTGCCTTGGGGCAAGCTGAATATGGACTGAAACCTCCAATAACTATGAGCTAACTAAACCTTTCCTTCTTTCATTTTGAGTGTTGTGTATTTGTCCCAGCAACGCAAGAAGAGTAACTGAGACAAGTAGTGAGACCCTGAACACCCAGTAGACCCTTTCCTAAAATACAAATATAAATAAAATAAAATAAAATTTTCCCCAGTTGGCAGTTGGATCTTAGGAACCTGTTATGGTTTAGATCTAAAATGTCCCCACAAGAGCTGGTCAAATAGCTCAGTGGATTCAAGTGCTTAATCACTCAGTGGATTAAAGTGCTCATCAGTGGTCTAACTCATTGATAATTACACAGTGGAATGCATGGTTAGAGGGTGTGGCCCGGTGGGAGGAGGGGTCCCTGGAGGCGGCTACTGTAAGATCTGACTCTCATTCTCTGGCTCTTCCTTTCTCTGTGCTTTCTGAATCCCACAGGTTGAGCACTTTCTCTGGTAGGCCCTTTCCCCATGCGATTTCTGCCTTCCAGCCTGCTGGTCATAGATGGAAACCTCTGAAACCACAAGCCAAAATAAATTGTTTTTTTTAAAGCTGTATATGCCATGTACTTTGTCCCAGAAGGCTGCAGCGAACTAATATACCTTACAAATTTCAGTGGCTTATTACAATAAAAGTCAATTTAAAATTTATAATTATGGTACATTTTGAGGAGTTTCCATAGGTCTCCCTTTTTAGGCTGAGAGTTCCGGACTCCTCCTTACATTTCCAGTCTTGCAAAGGGCCTGAGGATAGTGTACTCACAATTGTTGTGGACCACAGAATGGACGAAGAGTATGTCTACCTGAGTCTCTGGTGTCCAGGGAGGCTTATAAGTGAGAGCCACAAATTTTCCCTATGTATACTGATCTTTTTATTTTATTTATTCATTTTTTTATGTATTTAGTACAGGATCTACAGGGTCTCACAACATAGATTGGACTCCTAGCATTCCACCTGTTTTCAGTCTTCCGAAGCGCTGGGATTACAGGTGCATGCCACCATACCCAGTCTCAGTCACCCTCTCAGCGCATCCCGGGGGCAGGGCCAGCAGGGCTTGTGGTGCCTGGACACAAGCCCAGCTCCTGTGCTCTACCTAAATAGGTGCTTTAATCTGCTGAGCTACTTGGCCAGCCCTTATACTTAGGTTTTTTTTTTTTTTTAAAAAAAGGGTGAAGCTGACTAATACAATTGTTACACAACATCTTACTGAAATTATCTTTGCAGAGTCTCATGGAAGTACACAGTATACATGAGAGAAAACAAATGTTACTTCCACGTGGACTCTCATAGCAGACTATTAAAATGTATTCCTTTTTTATAAATAATTCATTTATAAAAAATTATGCCATTTGAAATTGCATGTTAGAGAGGGAATTCAGGTTCAGCCAGATAGCTCAGTGGATTAAAGTGCCTGCTTAGGCAGACACAGGAATATTGTTTAGATAAGATATCATGTCTGTATCTTGTACCCTGAGTAACTACTATGAAGATAGCATTATGTGATGTATTAATTATTGTAACTATCCTACTAATCTGTTTTGAAACTGTGTCATTGCCGTTTCTCTCTCATTAAAATTAATAAACAATCAAAAGCTATAAAAATACAGAGAAAAGTTACAAATTTGCTAAGATATCAACTCCTTTCTCCATAAGTAATGAAGTATGGTTGTTATGTACATTTATTTTATGCATGCACAAGTAAATACCTAAAATTCCATGTGCACATCATTTTGTTCACATGTGTCATATATACCCACACCCACATTTTGTTACTGAGAAATCATTAGGCTATAACACATATGGGCATTAAGTTCCTGATGGTCACTTTCTACATTGCTGGGAGAGCTACATGTCCCCTACCACTTGAAGGAGGTAAGCTTTGCTTTGGTTCATGGTTGTAATGAGTTTGTCCATGTTTGGGTGACTGTGAGGCAGAACACCACAGACAAGAGTGAAATGGAACAAATCTGCTTAGGTTCCACCAGCTAGGAAGAGGAGCAAGGAACAGAGCCAAGAGGAAAGGGGTAAGGGAACCAGATATGGACCCAACACAATGCCTCCAACACTCAGATACATCTAGAAGTGAGCGGTACTAGTTCTGTAAGTGGCTTGTGAGCCAATCAATCTGACATTTCAGTTTACTGTCTCATACCAACCCGTTGTTATTTTGATAGCGAAACACATCTCCTTATACCATATTTATTCTCCAAATAAACCAAATGACACAATACTAATTCTGGCTAACATGATAAGACAATTTTCAATCCATTGAAAAATGCAATGATTCTTTGTGTAAGCAGCTTAAACACATCTCAAAATTCAAGGTAACATCTTTTCTAAGAATCAAGGCACACTCAAAACTGAAATTCTGTAAAAATCACAAACAAGTTGCATAATCCCGAGGTACAAAGGCACAGGTAAACATCTCCATTCTAAAAGGAAAGAAGAAAGTTATGGAGAAGAGTTGGGTCAAAGCAAGACTGAAACAGAGCGGAACAAATAACACATCCTGTATCTCCATGTTCAGCATCTGAGACACATGGCAATGATGTAAAGGTTCCCAAGTGGACAGGTGGCCTTACCCTTATCCTTGCTGGTTGCAGTATAGATCGCCTCCCTTGTGCTGGATCCACTCAGGCCTTGCAGATTTCTTCTGCAGGTATCTGGTATTCCCTCAACTCGTGGTGATCCTCCTGCTTTCAGCTGTCCCACTGCTGGCGTTACAAACATGCACCACTGCGCCTGGACTCTTTGGGCAGCTCAGCCTGCCCTGGGGGCAGGGCTGGGGTGGCGTGTGGCACCGAGAATAGAACCACGACCCAGAATGCAGTACATGTGGATACACATATGGGTACATATGTGCAGTGAAGCCCTTGTTCCCAAATGAACTCTTTTTTTTTTGTTTGTTTGTTTTTTTGGTTTTTTGTCTTTTTGAGACAGGGTCTCACTATGCAGTTCAGGCTGGCCTTAAGCTCACTTTGTAGCTCAGGCTGGTCTCAAACTCACCACAATCCTCCTGCCTCAGCCTCCCGAGTGCTGGGATTACAGGCATGCGCCACCATGCCCGGCTCCAAATGAACTCTTGAGCTCTGTCTTTACTATTTATCTTCCTATCAGCATTCTCTGTACCTCGCCCTGGCATCAAACCCTGGTCCCTGTGCTTGTCAAAGCAGGCACTTAGTTCACTGAGCTATCTTGCCAGCCCTAGCCTGATTATTTTTGAGGAATGGTAAATAAATTAATTGCTGTAGATTTTAATTAAGTGATAGCCAAGTTAGTAACAAAAATATTTTGTGTGAAATAAACTGGAGCTTAGAGTTATACTCAGTTTTAAGATTTTAACTAAAGACTTTTAACTAAAGACTATCAGATTTATTAAGAAATAGCATAGCATTTAATAAAGTTACAACTTTGCTCCTGAGGGAAAGATCACAGAAGGATATAAGTTTAGGGGTTAAATTCTGAAGATGTAGGAGAAAACATTTTTATTTATTAATTACAGCTAGAAATAAATCCACACAAGGACAAGAGTCAAAATGAATATTAATCCAAAATTAATGGGTGGCTTAGGAAAAATTCTGGAAATAGTTTGTGTATTTCAAGAACAGGGGTTAAATGTTAAATTTAATGACTGGATTTTGAAAACTTTAATCTTATTTGTTCTTACTGCCAATTTCCTTGAGGAACAAAGGTTAAGTTATCAAGAATAACATGAAACATATATTTCTTCTCAGTATTGGAGTTTGAGTAGGGGTGAAAAATTCTATGATGAAAACTGCTTTCAAGCTTCCAGTCTAGTATCACATGTTAAAAAAAGAAAACAAAACAAAACAAAACAAAAAAAAAAAACCACAGAAGGCTTTTTTTAAAATGTATTTTAGTAAAGGATCTACAGGGTCTTACTATGTAGATCGGACTCGTAGTGATCCTCCTGTTTTCAGCCGCCCGAGTGCTGGGATTACAGGTGTGCAGCACCACGCCCAGTCTCAATCACTCGCCCCAGGGGCAAGGCCAGCATGACTTGCCTGGGACCGAACTCCCGTCGCTGTGCTCTGCCTAAGAGGCTCTTTACCACTGAGCTATCTGGCCTGTTCACACAAGGCTTTAATAGGAAAAGAAAACACAGTTTGTAGCAACCAATTTATATCTGAAATGTAATCTTGGGGATGAAATTACTCTATCTTTTAGGATTGAAACGGTCCTAATACATACTCAAGACCACCAAATTTGGCTGTAATACCCTTCATCTAAGGACGTCCATTATTTGCCTATATAAAATTAAAAAAGTTAGGTACAATTAGCACACAGGAATATTTCCATTTTTAGGCTTTTAACTGGCAACTGAATCAACAGAAGCGACTGTTAAAACGTGGTTTCCTTGGCCCTAATCTTGAAATTTGAAATGGAGAATCCACGATCTCCCCTTTGTTAATTCTCCCTCCTCAAGCTTTAGAGCCTGGGTGCTGAGCGGAGGGGAGCTACAGGCTCCCTTAGGCTGCTCTCAGGCCCTGTGAGCTTAAAGTTGCGGCAAGGTGGCAGAAAGCACAGCACCTCAGGCTGTGGAAAGCTACATTCACTTGCTCCTCCCAGCGAAGAGCCTCCTTGGGTGACTGAACCTACACGAGCACCAGATTCCTCTGAGCTACCAGGCTGTCTGGAGTTAAGGTAAAAGACGTCTAATTTTATTTTTTTAATCTCCTTTATGTTTAGTAATGTTAACTCCATATTCTAAATAGATTAAAGTGTTTTAATTTTTTATTTAAAATTTTTTATTTAAAAATCCCATTTATGGGCCGGCCAAAAGGCTCAGTGGATTAAAGCGCCTGCAAGCAGACTCAGGGGCCATGCCGGCCCTGCCCCTGGACAGCGCTGAGAGCGCAATTGAGACTGCGGGGGAGTCGTGCCAGTCTGAAATTCCAGCTCTTGGGAGGCTGTAAACAGGCGGATCACTACATGTCCGATTTAGTAGTGAGACCCTGAACACCTTGTAGACCCTTCCCTAAAATACCAAAAAAAAAAAAAAAAAAAAAAAAAACTAAAAATAAGTAAATTAAATCCAAAGATAACAAATATTTATTAGCAATTTATAAATTTATGTTTGTGTTAAGTACAAATTATTCAATGTAATGTTTTATTTAAGATCTATTGTGTTACTTTTTGAAGAGGAAACAAAATGCACATTTACTTTCATTAATTAAAAGTGCTCCAGTTTCCCAGCATGGACCAATGTCTACTTTTTGAAACAACTGAATTTCTACAAGTCCCTGAAACCTTTGTTGTTGGTGTTGAAACGTGTATGCCTTGGGGACTGTACTGTCTCCAGCTTTTTATTTTAGAAAAGAACCATTACTTAGTCTGAGCTCTATGACTAATATGATCACACTCTTGGGAAATTAGACAGCTTTCTAGCAAAATCACAAAGGAATCAAGAGTGAAACAATTCTCATACGATGTTGAATTACTCTGTACACCCTGGCCACAAACCGTGAGAGAGCAAGTGACGAGATGAGTGGCTTTTGCTGCTTCCTCAGACGGCTTAAATCACTGATGACGCGGTAGACAAATCTGCGAAATTCTCCTCATGAAGAACGGAGAAACAGCAGTAGAAAATAAAGACATCAGGAAGGCTAAGATCCTGTGTTATCTCTGATGTCAGTATGACCTGAAAATAGGAATACTTCAGCAACAGTGGAGGGTGGAGAAGGAAAAGAAAAGGAAATGTGGAAAGCAATAAAGAAATGAGAGGAGAGAGAGAGAGAGAGAGAGAGAGAGAGAGAGAGAGAGAGAGAGAGAGAGAGACAGGAAGAGAGACAGAGACAGACAGAGAGAGAGACACAGACAGAGACAGACAGACAGAAACATACAAAATGTAACCTACGAAGCATGACATCTTCCAAGTCAGACTTTCAGTGCTAGAATTCAGTCTTTCATTTCTCAATGTGTGGTTTTGGGTAAGCAACCTCACCACTTGGTGTTTTAGTTTCAATATCTGTAAAATAGGAATAACATGACCCAGTGCCTGCCTCATAGAAGAAATCATTAATCACTAATAGTATTAAATGAGTCTTATAGTTGACCAAAATGATCCATATGTATTTTATCTGACACAATAGGGGCTTGTCAAATGGTTCTTAAGTTTAATTAGTGGATGATTGAGTGAATTAGTAAATATCTTTAGTATTTGTTAATTCTAGGATTTAGTAGAGCAACAGATAGCTTCTGATATTAATTTTTATTGTTTTAAATTTGGAATCACAGGATCTTCACCTCCCTCCCACCAGGGATTGAAATCAGGGATTGAAATCAACCCTGTGCTTGCCAGGAAAGGGTTTATTCCACTGATCTATCTCCCTGGCCCCTCACAGGATCTTTTAAGCTTTGTTTTAAAAGTTAGTGTGGTACAAAATTTGAAAATAAATTTACATTGAAATTTTTAACAAATCTAGAATGAGAAAAATGAAACAGAGTTTTCTTTGTTAATTGACTTTATTGTCCTCAAAATCAAAATATATATACTTCAATATAATTATCTCTTATGTTTATTTTAGGATTATATAAATAAAACTTAAGAGATAAGAATCATTCTAAAATTCTGAGATAGCTCAGTGGAATAAGTGCTTCACTGGCAAGTACAAGGTTCTGAGTTCAATCCCCGGTTCCACCAAAAAAGAAAAAGAAAAAAGAAAGTATATGCTTAAATAATAAAGAAATGGTAAGCTCATAATTCAAAGCCCTCTGGGTCAATCTGTGACATTTACAAAGAAGTTAATTAAATTAATTAATGTGAACTATGCAGAGAAAGACTCATGAAGATTGTGACTGAGAGGGCACTTCCAAAAAATAAAGGATCTGATCTGCAAAATCAGGTTGTTAACCATCCAGAAGAGAAGTTGATTATTACCCTGCAACATATGCAGCTCAGTTTACTCTAATGATCTTTCTAATTTCCTTTTAGTTGTTGTTCTACCTTTCCATTTGTATTTCTTCTTTTGATTTCTTCTACTAGGGAGACTATAGGATGTTTGCACATGTGGGTCTGGTTTATTTCACTTATGAGTATATGTTTGAATGGCATCCACTTCAATATAAATGCTTCACATTTATCATTCTTTATAGCTGGGTAATACTCCGTTGTATAAAAATACCACATCTTTTTCAATCATTCCTCATGTGTTGGGCATCTTGGCTGTTTCCAAGATTTGGCTATCACAAATCGTGCTGCTATAAACATAGGTACACATATATCACTATGATATGAAATTTTCAGTTCCTCCAGGAAAATTCCCAGTAGAGGGAATAGCTGGCATCAATGGGATTTCCAGTCCTAGTTTTGTGAGTAGTCAAATATGCAGTACTTTTGCATAGTTCTGTGAGAAGAAAGATTTGCACTAGTAGTATTTGGACAGGACATCCTGTCTGCTTCTTGATTATTGAAACTGTACTATAATTAAGCTTCAAAAAAAGATAGGTATGCAGCTACCTTATCTTAATTCAGTGAATGGAGGCATCTGCTCTAACAGTGTTTGTAGATAGAATATCATGTTTGTACGTTATACAAATAACCACTATGAAAACAATATGCAATGAATTAATTATTGACTCTGTTCTACTAGTTTGATTTGAAACTTTCTCATTGCTATTTGTTCTTCAATAAAATTATGGAAAATAAAAAAAACAAAAAATAAAGGAAACTCTGTGTTGTGTAGTTGTGCTTATAATTCTGTAGCTGAAATACATTATTATTGCTGTGTTTCACCTCTCTGATTTATCCGGGGAAATTTTCATGGCACACTAAGAAAAGAATGAACATAACCACACCCGTTGCCTGGTGCTTGATTCCATATACGCTGCGCACCTCAAAGGTAATAAGGAAAAGAATGAAACTCTTGCCACCTGATGGCCATTTCTACTATTCTGGCCATAACTTTATGAACACTGAAATAACCCAGCTACTATATGTCATGTTGTTATTTAATCAGCTTGGGCTGAGCTCATCAGGATGAAGCATGACCCTGACAGAGATAGAAAATATGATGGATTTGGCATTTAAGAGAATAGCAAATGAACATTGGCATGGCACCTACTACTCCCTTCCAAGGACAAAATAAAAAGATATTTAGAGAACCCACACCACCCACATTTCCCAGGTGGCTAAAAAATAAACGAATCATTATTGGGTAGCCTAGCTACCCAGTATTTTTTGAAACAAACTATGCTGATTTTTCCAGTTTAAAAACATACAGGAGTTCATTTTTGACATTTATATTTTCAAAGAAATAAAGTAAATTAATGTGAGATATAGACAAAATAATTTATATTGTTCTTGCTGTGATTGCTGATGTTTTGGCTATTTCTATTCCTTTTTCTTTTTTTCTTGGCAAAGGAAAACCTTTTTCCTTTGATCTGTGGTAGAGGGACTGGACCTAGTGGCTTTAAACATAGCCTTATTGCTACACTTTTTAAATTTTTATTTATATTTTATTTTATTTATTTGTATTTTAACTTGATGAGTGAAAATAGAAGCAAAAACAAAGAAAAATTACATAAACAGGGTAACATACAATGATACACATGTTACAGATATTCACAACATGGATGGCTAATTATATATATATATATATATATATATTTAAAATAAAATAAAAATCTAACACAGATTAGCAGCCCACAATAGAAGCAGGTTATCGACAGAATTTGTTGACTTGAGCCACTAAGAGCTCATTATATTAATATAACTTTATTTTATATACCTCCATTTTTATACTTTTCTGCTGGATGGTTAAGACCAAGTTAAAGCAAGACGTGAGACCAGCCTGAGACAGGGACTGACACTGACATTTTCCTCGATCCAGCCCACGCCCCCCCAGCCAGAGCGACCACCCTGAAACAGCCGGGCCGGGCCAACTCTGGCGGCCTCCTGGATCCCAACCCAAACCGTGCCAGTTAGTGGGAATTTGCACAACTCACCAGGCTTCCAAGATCAGTGAGTGTGTGCAGACCCACCAAAGCCCAGGCCTGCCTACCTAGAGAGTGATCTGCCTGAGATATGAGGGCCAACTCTGGCAACTTTCTGGATCCTCGCCCCAAAGCCAGCCAAGATAGTGGGAATTTTCACTACTCTCTCTGCATCCCAGCTTGGTTCGGTTCATGCTCAACTGACCAGGGAACCAATCGAGGGGAACCACAGAAGCTGCAGCAAAAAGGAACTAAACACAACAGCTACATCCAGGACAGGCATAACTGGATAATCTCAAACTTAATAGACTGGCAACCGAATCTCATTACACGCTAAGGTTATAGCTGCACCAAAGCTCTACAGCAAAGGTCAGAGGTCAGTGCTACACAAAATGACAAGGAGAAGGAGAAAAACACAATCTCAGGCCTCGACTCCACCAGTAAGTAAAGAGGACACCAGCTCAGCTGAAATAAATGAACTAACAGAAACAGAAGCAAAGGAACAACAGCAGAAAGGTATAGAGGAA
>PVKA01036379.1:5747-21926 GCA_004027165.1 Ctenomys sociabilis
AAAAAAAAAAAAAAAAAAAGAGCCCCAGGATGTCCTGCTTGAGGAAGAGGAAGAGGAAGGAGGAGAAATAATAATAATAATAAAAAAAAGAATTAGAAAAGGGCTGGGGAGATGGCTCAGTAGAATAAGCACTTGCCTGGCAAAGTTCCGCAAAAAAAAAAAAAAAAAAAAAATTAAGAAAAAGGAGGAGGAGGAGGAGCCAAGTATTCTGCACTAGAAACATGAGAAAAATGCCTTAAACACATCTCAGGAATTTAAAGTCGGCCCCAGGATGTCCTACTTACCTAGAGCCACATAGGGAAGTCTCTCCAAGTTCAGCCATCCGGGTACTCAAAAGTCTCTGCAGCCAGGCTCCAACAAGAGGCCTGAATGTTGCTTGCACTGGTGGCAGACTTTGTATTCATCCATGTGATCCTGGTTTTGCAGGAATATAGAATTCAGGAATTATGGGGTCACGGTGGCTTCCATGGAAATCCACCAAGATTTCAAAAGAAGACCTAGGAAGTGAGGCAATATGTGACAGGATTACAGTCTTGTTGGGAGGACCTAAGAGAACAAGACCAACACTGCAGTGGAAACCCCAGGAAATCAGAGATGCTAGAACATGGGATGTTTGCTAAAGAATGCCATAGGCAGTAAGTGGAACCAGCCCGAGACAATGGCCGTATAAGCTGCAGCCAGCAAGGCCACACAACAGGATGGCAAATCCCTTCGGAGCCTGTATCTCACTTGGCATGTGCCCCATATGCTGGACATGGAGCTACATAACTTAGTGTTTGACCTGTGAGTTTGTCTTATTTTGGTCCAATTCCTTTGTTTTTGAGATAGGAATGTTTGCCCTGTGTATGGTAGAAGTATGTAACTTATTTTAGGGCTTGGAGAGGATTATAGCTAAGTGCTTCCTTGAACCTCACAAGAGGCTTTAAACAGGATCTTTTAAGGCCAGCCAAATAGCTCAGTGCAATCCCCAGGCCTGCCATGCCAGCCCTGCCCAGCCAGGACACACTGAGACAGTGCTTGAGACAGGCTGTGGCAAAGCACCTGCAATCCCAGCTCTTGGGAGGTTGTAAACAGTCGGATCACTGATCTAGTAGTAAGGCCCTGAACACCCTGTAGACCCTTCCCTAAAATACAAAAACAACAACAACAAAAAAGTAAATAAATAAACTGGATCTTTTGAACAATACTGAAATCATTGAGACTTTGAGGAAGGAAGTAGTGCAATTTTGGGTGTGTACAAGATTGTTACATCATGTTAGGCAATTTTTTTTTTTTTTTTCGTCTTTTTGAGACAGGGTCTCACTATGCAGTTCAGGCTGGCCTTAAGCTCACTTTGTAGCTCAGGCTGGTCTCGAACTCACAACAATCCTCCTGCCTCAGCCTCCCGAGTGCTGGGATTACAGGCATGTGCCACCATGCCCGGCTTATTTCCTCCCTTTGTAGATTAAGTATGTTTTAAGGAGATGTGTTTGGGACACTGAGAGGGAAATTAGAGAAACAATACCTTTTACAATAGCACCTTGGAGGGCCAGAGAGATGACTCAGTAGAATAAGCGCTTCCCTGGCAAGTGCAAGGGCATGAGTTTGACTCCTGGTTCCACCAAAAACAAAACAAAACAAAACAAAAAAAAAACAATAGCACCATGGAAAATAAAATACCTAGGAATTAATCTAACTAAAGAAGTCAAAGATCTATTCAATGAAAATTATAGTACTCTGAAAAAAGAGATTGTAGAGGATTTCAGTAAATGGAAACATATTCCCTGCTCCTGGATAGGAAGAATTAACATTGTAAAGATGGCTACACTCCCAAAATTGTTGTAGAGATTTAATGTAATCCCAATCTCCCTATCAAAATACCACCAACATACCTCAAAGACCTAGAGAAATCGTTCCTAAAATTTATTTGGAACCAGAAAAGACCTAGAATAGCAAAGGCAATCCTGGGCAACAAAGACAAGACAGGAAGCATTACAATTCCTGACTTGAAATTATACTACAGGGGCTGGGGAGATAGCCCAGTAGAATAGGCATTTGCCTGGCAAGTGCAAGGGCCTTAGTTCAATCTCCAGTTCCACAAAGAAAAGAAAGAAAGAAAATTATATTACAAATCTACTGTGATCAAATTAGCAAGGTATTGGACAAAAAACAGACCTGGGAATCAACGGAATATATTAGAAGACGCAGCAGCCAGTACAAACACACTCAGCCACTTTATGTTCAACAAAGGGGCCAAACATGCTCACTGGAAGAAGACAGCCTCCTTAACAAATGGTGCTGGAAAAACTGGCTCTCTACAGGCCAAAAACGAAAACCTAACCCAGGTCTATACCATGTACTAAGCCAAAGTCAAAATGGATAAAGAGGGGGCTGGGGAGATGGCTCAGTAGAAGAAGCGCTTCCTCAGTAGAATAAGCAAGCACAAGGGCCTGAATTCAATCCCCAGTTCCATCAAAAAAAAAAAAAAAAAAAAAAAAAGGATAAAGATCTAAAGGTTAAAACAGAAACATTGAATCTCCTGGAAGACAAAGTAGAAGAAACTCTTGAAGACAAAGGCGTAGGCAAAGAGTTCATGATCAAAAATCAAATTGCATGGGTAATACTTGAAAGAATTAACTACTAGGACCTTCCCTTATTGAGTTTTTTCACGTCAAAAGAAATTACAGTTCAATCCCTGGTTCCGCCAAAAAGAAAAAAGAAATTACAACAAAGTGAAAAGACCACCCATGAATTTGGAAAATATCTTAACTAATAAGTACTCCGACAAAGGTCTACTCTCTAGAATTTTTTTTTTTTTTTTTTGTCTTTGCAGAACTGGAGATTGAACTCAGGCCCTTGCGCTTGCCAGGGAAACGCTTATTCCACTGAGCTATCTCCCAG
The DNA here is from genome assembly GCA_004027165.1 of Ctenomys sociabilis. Classification (NCBI taxonomy): domain Eukaryota; kingdom Metazoa; phylum Chordata; class Mammalia; order Rodentia; family Ctenomyidae; genus Ctenomys; species Ctenomys sociabilis. The sequence goes on from PVKA01036379.1 coordinate 8,628, forward strand.
GCCTGTCTCTAGAATTTATAAAGAACTAAAAAAATCAGGGCCCCAAAATTTAAAGACCCAATCCAGAAATAGGTATCTGAAATGAACACACTTCTCAAAGAACAAAAAAAAAATTTTTTTTTTGATGGAACCAGGGATTGAGCTCAGGCCATTACAGTTGCCAGGGAAGCACTTATTCCACTGAGCCATCTCCTTGGCCTCAGGACAAAATTATAGAAGCGCATAAATATATAAAAAAATGCCCCACATCATTAGCCATCCATGAAATGCAAATTAAAACAACAGTGAGACACCATCTCACCCTAGAAAGAATGGCTATCATAAAGAAATCAACTAACAACAAATGTTAGGCTATGGGAAAAAGGAATCCTTCACTGCTGGAGGGAGTGTAGACTGGTGCAACCAGGATGGAAATCAATATGGAAGAGTCCTTCAAAAACTAGGACTGGAATGCCGGGCATGGTGGCGCATGCCTGTAATCCCAGCACTCGGGAGGCTGAGGCAGGAGGATTGTTGTGAGTTCGAGACCAGCCTGAGCTACAAAGTGAGCTTAAGGCCAGACTGAACTGCATAGTGAGACCCTGTCTCAAAAAGACAAAAAAAAACAAAAAACTAGGACTGGAAATCCCATTCAAACCAGCTATCCCCCTACTGGGAATTTTCCCAGAGGAACTGAAAACATCGTATCATAGTGATATACGTGTACCTATGTTTATAGCAGCACAATTTGTGATAGCCAAATCTTGGAAACAACCAGAATGCCCGTCACCTGAAGAATGGATGAAAAAGATGTGGAATTTTTATATGATGGAGTATTACTCAGCTATAAAGAGCAATAAACTTGAAGCATTTATATTTAAGTGGATGCCACTTGAACATCTACTCATAAGTGAAATAAACCAGACCCACATGTGTAAATATTGTATAGTTTCCCCAGTATAAGAACTCAAAAGAAGAAAAAGAAAAAGGTATAACACAATTAAAAGGAAAGAGAGAATTTAAGGATTAAACAATGAAGAGAGGGTAAGGAGAAAAGCTAGGAGACATGACAGGGGCAAAACCTCACTTTGAGCTCAGGCTGGTCTCAAACTCACAACAATCCTCCTGCCTCAGTCTCCCAAGTGCTGGGATTACAGCCAAGCACCACCATGCCCAGCTTTGACTAACTATACATGTTGATACCTGTGAACTAAGTAACTGCACTCAAGATAGCAATGTGTAATATTAGGGTCATACTTGGAATGCCTGTCATTATGGTCTTTTTTCTTTTTTTTTTTTGGCAGAACCAGATACTGAACTCAGGCCCTTGCACTTGCCAGGGAAACATTTATTCCACTGAGCCATCTCCCCAGCAGGAAGCTGTACTGTCTCTCAAGTACATATTTGTTTAAAAAAAAAAAAAAAAGGTAATAAATGAAAACAAGAGACAAGAAAAATCAATGTATAGAACTGTCCTGCTACATTGCTGTATATGGTTAGATTTCTAAATTTCTGTATAAAAAATATAATTGTGTATTCCACTTTTTAAAATATTTTTATTATTTTTTCTTTTTTTTTTTTTTCTTCATATTCTGTAGAGATTTAGAGTTTAACATATTAATACTTGATGGGAAATACCTGTTCCATGTTATATCTAAGATGTTTAATATTCAGACAAATAGTGAGGTTAAGCTCAACTACCTGTTATAGGGTAATAATATCATTGAACTTCTTTTCTGGAGGGTTAACAACTCAAGTTTGCAGGCCAAAAGTTAGAGAAAAAGAAGGGCTGCAAGGACAGTCAACATTTTGGCCCAAACCTTTCAACATCAGTGAGGACTCAGGACATAAGAGAGTCTATTCTGTAACATCCTGTAACTCAATGGTGTCCCAAATTTTCTTTCTTTCTTTCTTTCTTTTTTTTTTTTTTTTGGTCTTTTTGAGACAGGGTCTCACTATGCAGTTCAGGCTGGCCTTAAGCTCACTTTGTAGCTCAAGCTGGTCTGGAACTCACAACAATCCTCCTACCTCAGCCTCCCAAGTGCTGGGATTACAGGCATGCACCACCACTCCTGGCCCTGTACCAAATTTTCTAATCAAAGAGATTATGGGCCACAGAGGAAAGTGATCAACAATGTAGAGTGTGCCTAAGGACAGTCACATGGAGAGAAAACATTCTCTCAGGCTTTCACAGAGAGCAAATTGGTCTAGCAATGGCCGTGACCCATACACATGGCTGACACTGACAAAGGATCTACAAACTGGGGTACAAGGTTTCAGGATAAATCCTGAGGGGATCTGACTGGCCTAGTCAGATACAAAAGTTAATTTCTTGTTATATAAGTCTTGCTTTATCTTGGTCTTAACCATCCAGCAGAAAAATATAAAAATGAAGTATAAAAAGTAAAGCTATATTAATATGCTGAGTTGTAAAAGGCTCAAGTCAACAACTTCTGACATTGCTAATCCTATGGATAACCCACTGCTATTATGGACTAATGGACTATATTGGATTATTTTGCTGAATTCACATAACTACAATATTTAAATGGCAATAAAATACCTATCCCTGACAAAAACTAAACAAAAAAAAGGGGATATAAATGAAAGACTGTTTGGTATCTGTATATTCAAAATAGTTTAGATACATCTACTTTCTCTTAATTCAATGAGAAGAAATATTTGTACTAATAGTGTTGGGACAGGATATCATATCTGCATCTTACTATGAATAACCACTATGAAGACAACAATATGCAATGTATTAATTATTGAAACTGCCCTACTAATTGGTTTTTTAAACTCTCTCATTGCTATTTGTTTCTCAATAAAATTAATAAAATTTTTTTAAAAAGGAGATGTGTTTATGTGTCAGGCTGACAAGGATGGAGCTGTGACAATTAAGCCTGTGTGTGTGTATGTGTGTAAGTTTAAGACAGGAGGGCTGGGGAGACAGCTCAGTAGAATAAGTGCTTGCCTGGCAAGCACAAGGTCCTGAGTTCAATCCCTGGTATTGGGGGAAAAAAAAGTTTAAGACAGGGTCTCACTAACCAGTCCAGGTTCCCCTTGAAATGACTATATAGCCTAAGCTGGCCTCAAACTCTACCCCATCACACACTTTTTTTTTTAACTTTGAGACAAAGGGCCGGCCAAATTGCTCAGCAAATTAAAGGGTCTTTTAGGCAAATCAGCAGCTGGGGTTGGATCTCTGGCCTGCTGTGCTGGCCCCATCCTGGGGCATACTGAGACAGCAGTGGCTGAAACTGGGTGTGGAGGCAGCCTTCTGTAATCCCAGCTCTTGAGAGGCTGAGCACAGTTGGGTCACTCACTATGAGTCTGAGCTAAGGAGAGACCCTGTAGACCGTGTACTAAATTAGTTCATTTGTTTGTTTGTTTGAGAAGTACCCAGAAACTGAACTCAGGACTTTATGCCCACCAGGCAGATGCTGTACCACTGAGTTAAATCCTCAGCCCCCAGTACTAAATTAAAAAGAAAAAAAAAATTGAGATAAGGTTTCACTAAATCTCTACATTGTCCTCAGACTCTCAAAGTGCTGGGATTAAGGGGTGGGCCGCCATACCCAGTGATAATCAATCTTGCTTATCAATTTGATAGGGCTTCAAAGATGAAGCCTAGGGAATTAGCAAAGCACTTTTCTGGGTGTGTCTGAGAAAACTGCCTTGGGATGGATCTGGCTCCTGACCCCTCCCCTAGCTCTTTCCTCGCACTCTGCTTTCTAGGTGGGCCGGTGAGCAGTTTTCTTCTGCCTTGAGTTAAGAGTCAGCTGACTGCAGACTAAAACTTCTGAAATGATAGCCAGGGGCATGATGAGGCCTATAATCTCAGCTCTTAGGATGCTGAATCCTACCTTTCAGAGATTAAGGCAGGTGACCAGAGGCAGGATCATCTCTTGAGACTCTTGATGTAAAACAAATCAGATGCTTTCTACCCCTGCCCCCCCTTTTTTTTGGTAACAAATTGAACTCACTGTGGAGTTATCTTCCTCTGTCCAAGAGGGTTTTTTTTTTATAGTAGTTATTTTGTTTTTCTTTCACTTAGTAAAGTTGAGATATTCACAGAGTTTGTTTTATCTCCTTTTGGTTTGCTTTGCTTGGTTAACTGGTAGGTTGATTTGTTAGAATGGTCTCACTGTATAGCTCAGACTGGCCTCAAACTCCCAAGTGCTAAGATTACAGATGTGCACCACCATGCCTAGTTGTTTTGTCTTTTGTATTTGAGAACTGCCTAAAAGAACTAAGTTTCATATTGAGCACTCTGGAGAACTGACTTATTGATTTATTGATTTTTATATTTAGTACAGGGTCTCACTACACAGATCAGACTCGTAGTGATCCACCTGTGTTCAGCCTCCAAGTGCTGGTATTACAGAAACACGCCACCATACCCAGTCTGAATTGCCATCTCAGCACCTCCCACCCAGGAGGGGTAGGGCCAGCACAGCAGGCCAGGGAACCTAACCTCCTGCACCTGCCTGCCTAAGCACCCACATTAATCCACCTAGCTATTTGGCCAGCCAGGGAGAACTGATTTAGATACCTAGAAAATAAGATGCAAGCCGGGCGTGGTGGGGCAGGCCTATAATCCCAGCACTCGGGAGGCTGAGGCAGGAGGATTGTTGTGAGTTCGAGACCAGCCTGAGCTACAAAGTGAGCTTAAGGCCAGCCTGAACCGCATAGTGAGACCCTGTCTCAAAAAGACAAAAAAAAAAAAAAAAAAAGATGCTGGTGCTGACTTCTTTTTGATACAGACCCGTTCCTCAAGGTTTTTCTCCCACTAGTTGCCCACTCAGTCCAAGTGTTATGCAAGAGAAAGCCATGAGACTGACACCTATTTCTTTCTTTCTTTTTTTGGCGGAACCGGGAATTGAACTCAGGCCCTTGCACTAGCCAGGGAAGCGCTTATTCCACTGAGTCATCTCCCAGGCCCTTGAGGGACTTTTATAGAGCAAAACCACATGTTTTTATAGAACACGGGAACTTGCTAAGTCATAGTTCATAAGATCCTATGGGCATGAGGTGGGACAAAACAATGGTCAACCAATGAGATTAAAAGCACAATTGCTCAGGTAAAATTAATTCAGTCCAGTACCAAATGGGGAAGCCAGTCACATAGCAAGCTGGCACGAATACTGGACAGGGTCTCTCAGTTTGAGGGTTGGGTTAGTGACTCATCTGTACTCTCACGCTCACAAAGTAATTGAAACCTAGTTAGAATATCAATCCCTTATGCCCATCCCTAAGGAAGTATGTGGCTAAATTTGTTTCCTCTTCTGTCTTGAGGTATGGCCCATATGGGAGTGTCTGTCTTCTAAGTTGCAAAGTCACCTTGTCTTCCATATTGTCTCCTTGAGGGCCTGGTCCTGTCAATTGCCTATAATTTTCTATCTAATTCAGCTGCCTACAACAATACCCCCCACAGAATCTTTTTTTTTTTTTTTTTGAGGAACCGGGGATTGAACTCAGGCCCTTGCGCTTGCTAGGCAAGCACTTACTCTACCAAGCCATCTCCCTGGCCCAACACAGAATCATTATCTAGGCAACTAGGACCATCAGTGGTCTAGGAAGCCAGGAATACTCCAGGAAGTCTGCAAAGGGAACCAACAAAAGTCTCTGTCCCCCCTTTGGGGCCCAGTTTTCCTGTGGTGCCTATGCTCTACTGCCATGTTCATTCACACACAGGGCTCTTCTTCGCAAGGATCAAGAAGAGAAGATGCCCACAGTTAAGGAGAAGAAAGCCACTGGGAGGAATATCCTTTCTTCTGTTTGTCTGGCACCTATGGTCTTCAGCTAAGTGGACACTAGGAAGACACCAGAGTCTGATTTTATCTAACATAACTGCTGACAATATACAAGAAATATCTAAGTCATAGTTGATAAAGATTCTATTTATAATATATAAAGTATACCCTAGCCTTGGTTTGTTCTTTCTTCTCTCTGTCTTTTGGTGAGGCTCCAGCCTCAACTTCCACAGTGCTGGGATTAGAGCAGTGCACCACCACACCCTGCTCAGCCTTTCTTCCTGTTGTTGTTGTTTTTGTTTTTTCCTGTGGAACCAGAGATGGAACTCAAGCCCTTGCTCTTGCCAGGAAGCACTTATTCATCACTGAGCCATCTCCCACGCCCCTCTGTTTTCTTTTAATTAAGCTCAATTCCCCGGGGAGTTGAAGCAAGAGGTTTGATTTTAGACACTTGGTTTCCAAGAAAGTTGGGAAATTTAATTCCTAATCATATCACTACTTGTAGCCTAAAGCTCTGGGCCACAGTTTTCTTCATTGTGCAACATTTGCCTGGCATGCATGAGGTCCTAAATTCCGTCAGTACAGGCAATAAGACAGATAGAAATTAGTGTCCAGGCAAGGTGGCACACACCTGTAATCCCAGCATTAGGAAGGAGGTAGGAGGATCCTTGTGGGTTTGAGACCAGCCTGGGCTACAAAATGAGCTCAAGGCCAGCCTGAAGTGCATAGTGAGATCCTGTCTCAAAAAAGAAAAAAAGGGCTGGCCAAATACATCAGCAGATTAAAGTGCCTGCAAGCAGGCACAGGGGCCAAGGGTTCAACCCCCAGGCATGGGCCAGGGAGATGGCTCAGTAGAGTGCACTTCTCTGGCAAGGGCAAGGGCCTGAGTCCAATCCCCAGTTCCACCAAAACATAAAACAATAAAAATAAAGGGCTGGGGAGATGGCTCAGTGGAATAAGCCCTTCCCTGGCCAAGCACAAGATTCTGAGTTCAATCCCAAGTTCTGCCAAAAAAAAAAAAATTTCTTTTTTAAAAGAACTTACAGAGAGGATCTGGACCCATAAGGAAGTCAGTGCAGAATATAGACATCTACTGGAATTGTGACTGGAGGTGCTTATGAAGAAGGTAAGGCCAGACAATAAAGTGACAATGAATGGCAGGACTTGCATACTTCTCCAAGGAGTAAATAAAACTGTGCTGGGTACCACTCTGTCCATTAAACCTAGATGGCATCAGATACCGGGGTGGGCAACCAGAGTCCCTGGGCCCATCCCTTCCCCCACTGCTGCTGTTTGAGAAGTCACAGATCCCTGATGGTTAAAGGCACTGGCCATATGCCTCTGCTAAGTGCTCTGCTTTCCACTGGATCAGTATTAGCTAAGGGGCTGTGCTCATAACCTTACCAACTGATTACAGTGACCCATGCTGAGCCCACATTGTGACTTTACTGTATAAGTTCCCCTGAATGAGGAACCCTTGTGTCTCTGGAGCTATCCTTATTCCTCAGTAAAACTTCACCACCCTTTTTTTGTGGAACCAGGGATTGAACTCAGGCCCTTGCACTTGCCAGGGAAGCGCTTATTCCACTGAGCCATCTCCCCAACCCCTTTGCCACTCTTTTGTGTGTGTGTGTGTGTGTGTGTGTGTATGTTTTTGAGACAGGGTCTCACTATGCAGCTCAGGCTGGCCTTAAGCTCACTTTGTAGCTCAAGTTGGTCTCAAACTCACAACAATCCTCCTGCCTCAGCCTCCCGAGTGCTAGGATTACAGGCATGCGCCTCCACACCCAGCACTTATCTTTGCCACTCTTAACCGTTTTGTCATTTCTGAATGCATTCTTCTGCTTCAAGACACAACCTTGACACATCTGATATCTAGTAAATGGGGAGTTACTATTTGCCTATTCCACTACTTTCAACAACAAATACACAAAAAGAGATTGGGAAGATGAACCAATTGTAAAGAACTTGATTTCATCAGCGGAAGAAATGTTTTCATCCCACCCCCCACCCCCAGCAGATAAAATCTGATGCTGTTTGAATCTATTTAAATGGTTCTCAGCCCACACACGCAACGGCCTACAGACCAGTCCAGCTCGCAACTCCCACGCTGCCTTGGCCCTTCCCACGTGGTGGAACCATCCACCCACCACCCATCTCGGGACCAGGGCCCCTGCACCCACGACAACATCCACAGCCACAGCCACCGTGATTTGAAGATACAAAATTGCTTGCCTTGCTGATTGTAAGAGTTCACAACTTTCCTAAGAACTTTTGTATACAAAGGAACTTTTTTTTTTAACTCAGGCCCTTGTGTTTGCCAAGGAAGCGCTTATTCTACTGAGCCATCTCCCTGGCCAACAAAAGAACTTTTCAAAAAAGAGATATTCACAGTTTATATTTAATCCAAGAAGGATCTTAGGCATTTTTTGGCTTGAGGGTTTTTTTGTTTTTTGGGGTTTTTTTTGTTTTTTGGGTTTTTTTGTCTTTTTGAGACAGGGTCTCACTATGCAGTTCAGGCTGGCCTTAAGCTCACTTTGTAGCTCAGGCTGGTCTCGAACTCACAACAATCCTCCTGCCTCAGCCTCCCAAGGGCTGGGATTAGAGGCATGCGCCACCACGCCCGGCCGATGGCTTGAGGGTTTTTTATTTCTAAGGTTATTTTTTTGTGTTTGTTTTCGTTGTTGTTTTGTTTTTAGCGAAGGGTCTACAGGATGTTCAGGGTCTCACTACTGGATTAGACTCATAGATATCATCCCGTTTACTGCCTCCCCAGAGCTGGGATTACAGGTTTGAGTCACCACACCCAGCCCAATCTCAATCTCTTGAGTCCAGGGGGCGGGGCCAGGAAGGTAGGCCCTGGTAGTTTTGTTTTGCTTTGCATTCTGTCTTTGTTAATTCCGGACTTCAGGTATCCTGGCCGCTTGGGCTCCAGCGGGCCACATCAATGAAGCAGCTATCTGGTGAGTCTGACATGGCTGCTGGGGACACACTGCCCCGGTCCTTCCCCACGTTCCCGTCCAGCCCGGCAGGAAGGGAGAAGACACTACGTCGGGCAGGTGCCCTGAATAACCGCTGGCAGGAGGAGTTCTCCCACCTGAAGCGACTTACCACGGGGCTTCCCGGCAACCCTTATGACCTGGCGGGGTCGGCCGTGGCTGCAGACCTGTACCGTTGCGCAGGCGCCACGCTTGGCACTAGCATCGCTGCCCACCTACCCGACACACAGTCGGAGGAGTTCGGCAACTCTCCGGTACCTGTCATTCCCTGCAACTCATTGTCGCATCAGGACTACGCGGCCACCACCGTGTCCTCGGCGTCAGCCTCGTCCTCCCCGGCAAGCAGCGTCCCTGCCAGCGCGCCCTGCGCCAGCAGCGTCAGCCACCCCATGCACGCCGGGGACTACCCGGGCCTGGCCCCAGGCAGCGCTGGCAGGGGGCTGCTGCCCTACCTGGAGTCGGCGCCCCCTCCCACGGCGGGTACCAACAGCGTGAGGCCGTCGGATGACTTGCTGGCCCAGCTCCTGTGGCCCGAGTTGGACTCGGTGTACATTCCGCCGAAGGAGCTGTGGCCAGGCGGCGGGCTGATGGGCAGCCTGGAGCGGAAGGCGTCGCTGAGCGCCCCGGGAAGTGAGTGTGGCAGTCCGTGGGTCGTCGGTGTCAGCGAAGACAGCCCCGACGGCCGGCCCCCGGAGGCCCACCCGGGCTCTGGGCCGCCGCTCAGCAACTGGTGCCGGCCCAGTGCACACGACGTCCCCCATGGGTGGCAGCGCCCCAACAAGCCTAACCCGACCCTGGGTCCCGAGGAACTGCTGGGCACCGGCGATTATTACCCTGCACTACCGTTTTCCCCTGGCTTTCCTCCCCATCCGGCACCCAACTACCCACCCTTGCTGCAGGACCAAATGCAGCCGCAAGTCTCACCGATTCACTACCAAGAGCTCCTGCCACCTGGTTCCTGCCAGCCAGAAGAGCTCAAGCCCAAGAGGGGAAGGTCGTGGCCCTGGAAAAGGACGGCCACCTACCCTTGTCATTACGCCGGCTGCGGCAAAACCTATACAAAGAGCTCTCATCTCAAGGCACACCTGCGAACCCACACAGGTGAGAAACCCTACCAATGTAACTGGGACGGCTGTGGGTGGAAGTTCGCCCGCTCTGATGAACTGACCAGGCACTACCGCAAGCACACGGGGCACCGGCCCTTCCAGTGCCAGAAGTGCGACCAAGCATTTTCCAGGTCGGACCACCTCACCTTACACATGAAGAAGCACTTTTAGACCTCAGAGTGACACTACCCGAACTGCCCGGAAAGAGTGTTTTCTTTTCCAAAATCTTTTTATACTGTCTCCCCACAAGTCAGCCTGTGTGTGGATAATCAGGAGAAAGGAGAAACCTATGGGGGTGGGGGAGGAATCAAAGAACACTTGAGTTCTGTGACTGGATCTTCTGTCATTCCAGTTCTAAATCTGATTTGAATATGCCTGGACTTACAAAACACATGGGAGAGACTGGAAGTTGTGGATATCAGGATATAAATCAGATTCAAGCGTGGAGAGGGTGGGAAGATTTTCTTTGTTTCAATGTAATATAAGTATAAAGATCACCTTGTATTTCCTTGTCTTCTAAAAGCATGTTATAAGAGGAAGAAATTCAGGTATTGAAAACATTTTAATCACCTACGTGATGGTGCTTGGTAAGTCTTGGTTCTTTCGTATTTTAGGGAAGAGTCTACTGGGTGTTCAGGGCCTCAGTACTAGGTCGGACTTGCAGTGATCACCTGTTCACAGCCTCCCAAGAGCTGGGAAGAGTCTTGCTTCTAAAGGTCCAAGTGAAGATGCCACAGTTCTTCTCAGACTGCTGCATATTTTGACAAGAAAAATCTGTTTTTGCCTTCTAGTCTACAGTCATGACCTAAGCCAGGTAAACATATGTAGTTTACTTCTGTAATGTGTTTATGCAGTCTGTTATGCACTGTGGTTTCAGACATGCAAGAATTTGTAGAATGGATTAATCCCAAGTATGCCTTAAACAGGACAAATGTGTTTTTTCTATATAGTTCCTTGCCTCCATAAATAAGTAATACAAGTTTAAGCAAACTTCTATTGTATATATTTGCAAACTACGAAGTAAATGAACATTTTGTGAAGTTTGTATTTTGCATACTCAAGGTGAGAAATAAGTTTTAAATAAACCTATTAAATTTTATCTCAAAAATAAATGTTTCAGGCTGGGCATGGTGGTGCGTACCTGTAAACCCAGCACTTGGGAGGCTAAGGCAGGAGATTGAGTTCGAGACTAGCCTGGGCTACAAAAGTGAGCTTAAAGCCGGCCTGAACTGCATAGTGAGACCCTGTCTCAAAAAGACCAAAAACAACAACAAAAATAATATTTCTCAGGACTTGAAAAAATCTTTACTAACCGGTTGGGTGGTGGGGTGGTGGTGGCACTCCTGAGCTATAATCTTAGCTCAGGAGGTTGAGGCTGGAAGACCAATTTGAGTTCAAGGCCAGCCTGAAGTGCACAGTAAGACCTTGTCACACATGCAAGACAACAGATGCATAGCCAAATGAGTTTATTTCATGGTTGGCTCAGTATATGGTGCCAGGGATTAAACTGCAGTCCCTGCACTTTCATATGCTTGCCTAAGCAGGCACTTTAGACCACCAAGCTATCTCACTGACCCCTAAGTGAATTTAGATAGGTGACTGTTTTTTTTTTTTTTTTGTTTTGTTTTTTTTTGAGACAGGGTCTCACTATACAGTTCAGGCTGGCCTTAAGCTCACTTTGTAGCTCAGGCTGGTCTCAAACTCACAACAATCCTCCTGCCTCAGCCTCCCGAGTGCTGGGATTACAGGCCTGCGCCACCACGCCCGGCAGGTGACTGTTGTTTACTTAGCATTTACTCTAGAAGAATAAGCTAAGTCTCTGGCTGTCCTGGTAACTTTTGGCGGAGCCGGGGATTGAACTCAGGCCCTTCCACTTGCCAGGGAAGCCCTTATTCTACTGAGCCATCTCCCCAGCCCCTGGTAACTTGATTTTATTTATTTATTTTTTTTGTCTTTTTGAGACAGGGTCTCACTATGTAGTTCAGGCTGGCCTTAAGCTCACTTTGTAGCTCAGGCTGGTCTCAAACTCACAACAATCCTCCTGCCTCAGCCTCCCGAGTGCTGGTATTACAGGCATGTGCCACCATGCCTGGATAACTTCTTAGTTTTAACCTGTAATTGGTAACTAATAGCTCATAGCTTCCCAAAAATGCCTTTGTTTGCATTGCAAAGGAAAGGGATAGTTCAGTGGTACAGCACCTGCCAGGCAAGCACAAGATCGTGAGATCAATTTCCAGTACAAAAATTCATAAATGTGATTTTCAATTTCACTATAAGACCCTGAAATAACTAAGACAAATGGTATGAGTTCAGTGCACCAGAAGGATCAGAAAACCCTCTCAGAATCTGAATTTTTTCTGGGGTTTTACACAAAGAACTTCTCAAAGCAGGGGGATACTGAGAAAATGCAGAATCTGGGCTGGACTTGGGAATCCCATTAAGGACTTCTGCAAGGGAGACATTATGTTAACTTAGAGCTATTTTATCTCCCCGAAGACCTTCTCACCAATGAGATCCCTGCAGCTACAGTCTTTATCTGACTGAGGTTGGTGCCTGGTGACCTGTTAGGCTTTGCGTCTAGTTGTCCCCCCAAAGCCTCATACAGTCATGAGCTTCTGGAGTTCCTGATTGATTACTGTGGGTGTGGATGGATGCTGCGCCTGCCCTGGGGCAGGTAATTTGCATTATAATGTAAGGTGGGAGGAGAAGGTGGGTGCTTGAGATGCTGCTACCTCTCCGTTGTGCTTTTGCTCTTTGTGGCCAGCCATGAAAGCTTTCTGCTATGTGCTGCTCTGCCTTGGACCCAGCTGAATATGAGCTGTAACCTCCAGTAACTGTGTGCTAAATAAACCTTTCCTTCCTTCAATTTGGGTGTTGAGTATTTGTTCCAGCAATGAGTAAAAGTATTAAGAGTAAGACATGACCTTAGCTGTGGTGTTGTCTTGTCCTTTAAGGACACATGGCTTCATCCACTGTGATTGGTCTCAGATTGTGGGACCAGTGATTCCCACAGGTTCACTTACTATGAGTCTGTTGCCCTGGGCCTTGGGCAAACTCACAAGTAAACATGAAAAGTTAATTGGGTAATATCAGTCCTGCTCACAGCTACTGGTCTCTGACACTGTCTACAGGGTGTTTAGGGTCTCACCACTACATCAGACTCATTGATCCACCTGCTTACAGGCTCCCAAGAGCTGGGATTAAGGGCATTGCCACACCCAGTGTCAACTGCAGTCTCCGTGTGTTCTGGGGGGCAGGGCTGGCAAGGCAGGCCTGGAGATCAAACCCCTGGCCCCTGCACCTGCCTGTGGCACTTTAATCCACTGAGCTATTGACCAGCCACTTGAGCAGTTTTTCCAGTCAGACCCTGATGTGGAAGTTCTTCCAGGTTTCCTGGAGATCGGGACAGTATAAAAGACACACACAAGGTCATGGAGGTGGCTCAGTAGAATAATT
>PVKA01036380.1:0-21838 GCA_004027165.1 Ctenomys sociabilis
AAGGAGGAGAAGGAGGAGAAGGAGGAGAAGGAGGAGAAGGAGGAAAAGGAGGAGAAGGAGGAGAAGAAGAAACTAAAGGCCAGCAAGGCAAAATCTTGAAGCTGCCACTTGTTCTAGAAGCAAAAAAAGGATAAAGGGACTATTTAGAATATTAGGAATCCAAGGATCAGAGTCTCCTATAGGAGCATAGTTTTCTGTTGGAAGCAAGAATCAAAGAGGAGTTACAGTTCCTACCAGAGGCCAAGCCCAAAGTAGAGAAAAAGCAGGGGTGGGGAGGAATACACTGACTTCTCGTTTCCACTTGTTTTTCCAGTGCTTCAATACTTTCCATTGATTAACTGAGAAGACAATTGGCCAGAGAGTTCAAGAAGAACAAAGGAAGAATATGAGCAAGCAAGCGAATAACCCAGCATGCTGGCAATACTGAGCTATAGCTTTTGGTAGATCTGTATGGTAGGCCCCCTCAGTGCTCCTGAAGGATTCACTCTTAGCATGACAGCTTCCTCCTTGTAGCAGCTGAAGAGACATGCAGATACCCAAAGTCATGGGCCCAGGTCTACAGCACTGATCCACCTTTTTATTCAACATAGTGTCACATTGTAACAACGTGTTGTGAACTCTGTCCTCCAACCCCTCCCCCTGGCATGCCATTCCCACCCATTTATAGCTATGTATTTATGGCCATAATATCTGGGAGGGTGCAATGGTACAAATGCTGATTGCTAACGGAACACCTATTCAGTTATGCAAAGAGTGTGCAAATTATTGTTGTAATTTTCACTTTCTATTCTCTCATATCTGGCACATGCTTCTTGCTTCTTGCCTCTATTTTGTGTGATACCTTCATTTACCTTCATAAAGTCTTTTATGCTCCCTAGCCAATTCTAAGTGACAGGTGAAGGCCAGATGTGGGTAAATAAAGGATTTGTATTTGTTGTGAAAAATGTATTTAATGTGTATGAATTATTAATATCCTTGCTAGAGCCATGGCTCATACATATGCATATCTTCTACTCTGAATATAGAACTGTTCTTCCTTTAGTATGGTATAACTCCCCCAGATTAATTATGCTTCTTATTCTGGACAGGTTATACAATTACACTTAATTCATTTCTACATGTAATCTTATCCGTGTTCTGTTCCTTGCAGTTGGATGGTGATATTTTCTGTCACCCCAAGCTTTAGCACAGAGCACTACAGTTGGTGAGCTATAAAATGAAGGCACGTGTTCAGGGCTCCCGACTTGCCTGACAAAGAAAAGAGGGGTAGTGGCGGTAGCAGAGCGATTCTCCATGTTGGGTCAGGAGCTGCCTCCTCACCCCAGCAGTCACTATTTTTGGAAATTTTGAAGGGCAAGACGTAAGTGCTTGCATTGCTTTCTGAATCTATGATGGGCCTTTTAGAGAACTGTGATGACCACCCCATGTTTCCATTTCTATTGCTCCCAGTCTTTTTTTTTTTTGTCTTTTTTGAGACAGGGTCTCACTATGCAGCTCAGGCTGGCCTTAAGGTCACTTTGTAGCTCAGGCTGGTCTCGAACTCACAACAATCCTCCTGCCTCAGCCTCCCGAGTGCTGGGATTACAGGCCTGCACCACCACGCCCGGCTTGCCCCCAGTCTTATCCATGCCACAAGTTGACTGTATGGCTCCACTTTTGTCACACTTAGGCTAGTTTTGCATCACTGTGTAAATGGAGCCCTAAAATTTATACTTTGCACAATTTTGTCACTGGACTCTTTTGCTTAACCTTATACTTGTGGGACTCACCACATAGTCACATGCAGGGATAGTTCGATTCTTCATTATTTCGTTGAATATTCTTTGTATTTTCCTGTTCACATTTTATTTGATGTTGTACTTAGTGTGACACTTAATTTGTTGCATGGCTCACGGTAGATTTTTCCTTTTTACATTATATGCGGTGTTCACTACTGATCAATAGAATATACAAAATAAAAACCTTTAAAACAGTTATGTATGAGACATGAAATACTGGGTTCATACACTGGACCCTGGGCTGTTACCAGCGAGTCCTAAACTGAATATTCTTTCCTGGCTTTTACTTGATTGAATGGATTTCTATTTCTTACAATCATAGCAAGTCATGACTAAGGAAAATAATGACACATGAAACTGTCCTTCCCAGAGAAACCACAGGCATGGAATAAGAAGTCCCTAAGGAGGCCTTTTCTGTCCTTTCTTCATCAAGCTGGGACATTCCTTTCATATTCAGAGAACTTCCAAGCAACACTGAGTCTTGTTGAGTGGATTCAGAACTCCATATGGCAACTGTCTCAGATTCTGGCCGAGGGCCAAGGGATGACAGTTCTTATCTCTTTTCCTGTTCTTTTGCCCAACCTCAGGGAATATTTCCTTACCCTGTGATTGCTCATATCTGCAAATCTTACACTCTACAACCTCCTATCAGGCCAATGCCATGTGACATTAGCCATTTGTATGCTGCAGGGTCAAACTGCAAACTTTTCACGCTGTTGCCATACTCAATAGCAGCCATAATACCTACAGCAGACCATATTATTATGTTAGTATATGTCTTCCACATAGTATCAGAAAACCACTCAGGACAGCTTTGTTTATGTTTTAAGGTATGCTAGCCACTTTGAGTATCAAGATCTCTGTCATCTTTTTGCTTTTTCATATTGAATTGGGGAACTTACGTTGGGCTAAGCACAGCCCCCATAATTTGAATAAGTTTCTCATTCAGCATGGGCTCTCAGACATAATTCTGTGTGGATGGTGCACACATTTGTTGTGTAATGATATCTTATTTTTCCCATGGGTAACATCATCTTGAAGACTACAAGGAGATTCAGAAGGAAAGTTTTGTAATTAAAAAAGATACCAAGGAATTTAGAGTACATCTGAGAGATGTGTTGTTGTTATCAAAGCCAGTAGAAAAAAAAGCCTGGAAATACCATGATATATTTCTTTTTAATATGCTGCAGAACCATCATTTTAAAGGCCTGATTTTTAAATTTGTTAACTGAATCTCCTTTGTCTAGCTCAAGAGAAGCCTTGTAAACTTACTAAATTTGTATAAAGTTTTATTAGTGCATGTTTGCCAAACAGCACAATTCCATGCATTGTGGGGAGTTGGACACATACCCGCCACTACTGCATTCTGTTTACCTCCTCTTCCCTCCCTGCCTATCTCTTGGACCCCTTCCCATTATAGAAGATCAAATCCCTTGTTCCCTTTGATCCATCTTTTTGATCTCTAAATTATTTATATATTAGCTTTTTAGTGTAAGAGAAACCATGCTACATTGGGGAAAATGAGAATGTTGACTCCTGAGAGAGACAAATACCTGCAGCAGAAAGACTTGAGTCCTTGGGTCAAAATAAGCAGATTTCCATGTCTTCAGGTATCTTGTAAATCAGGAAAATGAAATTGCTGTCAAATCTCTCTATGTTTCTTAGGGTAAATTAGATGCAAAGAAAACTTAGATGAAAGTAGTTAGTGGCTGTTTGTCTCTTATGGATAAAAGATCTACTCAGATGTGGAGGTTGATTCAAACAGGTTGACCCCAGCATATGTGACTCTTTTTTTTATTAATGTATTTAGTACAGGGTCTACAGGGCTCACTACAAAGACTGGACTCGTAGTGATCCTGCTGTTTTCAGCTTCCCAAATGCTGGATTATAGGCGTGAGCCACCATGAGCAGTCTCCATTGTAGTCTCAGTGTGCCCCTGGGAGTGGGGCTGACACGGCATGTGCAGCTGACTCTTGTGATTGTGTGACTCTTCTTTCCTTCCCTATCTCTATTAAATTTTCTTTTTCTGTTTCTCTTTCCTTTCTCTGCTTTCCTTCTTCTCTCACTTTTTCTTTGTCCTTGTTCAGGGTAGACAGGCAGGTTTTGCAATACCAGGGTGTATATGCAATATTTTCTTCAGAGGCCAGGGAAAGATTAAGGGTTAGTTATAAAAATATCCATAGACATTTACTTACAAAAATGAAACCACCAGAAATGATCAAGCTAAAAATGCTTCAAATGTCATACAGTCACCAAAGTAATAGCTGCTTTTTTATTTTGTTTGTTTTTAACGAACAGCTTTCTGATTTTTCTTACCTTTTTGGCTGTACTCCTTTTGATCACCTTGTCATAGAGCAGCAGTTTTAATTAGCTTCATATAGGCAACAGGAGGACAATTTTGCTTTCAGGATAGTGCGGCTGATCTAAATCTATTGTTTAATTGTTGAGGAAATGTATGATGTATTGCTTCAGACACAGTTACCCCTTTTTTCTTTAATATTTCAACAAATTTCTGTCCTTATAAACATAGCTTTTTATGTAATCTGCTTCATTTGTAAAGTAACACATATTGTAATTTTAGTGCATTTATAATTGTAGGCTAGAAACATATATAATTGTATGCTATGGGATAGGAAAGAACTTGCATTTGGAGAAGCTCTCCATTTCCTTATTCCCAAGTCCACAGATGATCTTCTGGTTCCCCTATCCCTGTGCTCTTCTTCTGCACTACTGGGAGAGCTCTTCTGTCACTCTCCTGTCAGCCACCACAGGGCATACTCATACTCTAACACCATCAGGACCTGGGGCTTTCTCATCAGAATGCCTCATGGGCTTACAGGGTGGGAAGTGAGGGCATTTCTGCAGGTCCTTCCTACCTGTGGGTGAAAAACAGCAACTTACTTTACATGATGTAAATGAATGTGTGCCACTGTTTCCCACAAAATATAAACTCTCCCCAACTCTGTTTCTCTTTTGTAGATCACAAAATGTTTATGGTCACTTAACAGTACCTAACACAAAGAGAATTAGGATGGAGCTGAAGTCAGAGTGGAAAAAAAAAACACAGTTGTTTTAACTGATGGTGATAAATATTTTTTTCTTCTGACAAACCTGCAAAATCAATAAACCAAACAATCCATTTTGAGGTATAACACATCCAGACTTCAGAGGGTTTATAAGACCTGAATCCATGCCATTTGAAATTCCTAGAAATCTTTATTATGGTGGCCAATGGCAGACTAACTTCTGCTTTTTCATCCCAGGAAACAGAAGCTTCTAGTTGCTGAGGCAGTCTCAGGCTTCAGATGGGGTGGTGGCCCACTCCCTAATGGGGCAGGTAGGCCTGACTACACAAAGCGATGGGTTTTGGCCTGGGATTTTCAGAGACAAGGAATATGACTGACAGCCTCTGTCATTAGAGCTTTGGAAAATTGACCCTTTTAGGCCGTGGATGAAGCCTGGGACATTGTTTCCAGTGGAAGCACAGTAACCCAGCTCAGTTGTATAGTCAGAGGTTATGTTTGATTCCTGGGCATATAACGCCTTCCATTAATTTCTTTCTTTGTCTTCCTCATTGTCATAATTGGAGACACAGCTACAAACTAGGATTTTGAGTTTTTCTTCTGATCTGCAGTGCATAGTTATTTTTCTTTGAGTGACCCAGACCTTACTTTCATCATCTGTAAAGACAGCAAGTGAACTTGACACTTTCTCTCTTTGTTCCCTTGTCTCACTTAAATCTGATTTTTCTGTCTCAATCGTATGCCAGTTTTACATGTGATGTCACAATCTGTGAGATATTTACACTGAATCCTGATAAATAAAAGCTATAGGTTTTTTGATGCTGAAGTTCATATGCAACATGGGGGACCTGAGGAACAGGAGGAAGCAATCACAAACAGGGTGACCTTAGTGCTACCCAGAATACTTGACATGTAGAATGGTAGGCAATTCTTGAACACCAAATGACCTTGCAAAAAATATATGGCTCTTTCAGATGGTGAACATTTCCAATAAAGCCCGTGCCATTCCATATCATTGGGCAGAAAATGTCATAAACCCCAACAAATTGTACAATTAAATTCTCCTAACAACCATAGGTGATGAGTCATTATATTGTCTTCCTTGTTTTAAAGAAGAGGAAATGAAGACACAGGAAGTCAAAGTGATACACTGTCAAAGTCATAAAATACTGATAAAGTACCACAGTCCTGCCTTCAAATTATCTCTGTGTCAGGATGCGAACAATGAAATGACTTACCCAGGATTATACGGCCCTAGATGGAAGTGATAGAGACCCAACCCTACTGCCAGAAGGCAGCGGGACCACAGAGTGAAAGGCTTTCCTACTTACCAGGTGGAGTTTCCAATGAGCCTTCCTGCATAAGTAGTGCTTTGTCCTTACTTTTACATTTACCTGATAAAGAGAAGGACGATTGTATGCACTTTGTATGGGTGCTAAGATGTAAAAACTTGAGTTTTTCAGTTCAGTTTCCATTTTTCCCTTAGTTTTTGAATTTGGTTGCATTAGTGATATTTAAAAGCATGTTCATGTAAAAAAGTGTGGATGAAACAGCTTTTCTGGCAGAAAAAATTGGGAGAAAAGGCATATGTTCTGCACATCTTAGGATTTCCCTTGCATTCTGGGCATTTCCCCTGGCACAGGTACGATTTATTGCAGTGCTCCACCAGGTGGTGCTCTGGTGAAGAGATGGTTCTACAACCCCTTGCCTCTATGCTTGGAACTATTTGGAGTAGGTTGAGGACAGTGGTCCTAGAGACAGTCAGTTCCCAAACATCTTCCAGAGAAGCAATGGGGTGGAGTTCTTAGGTAAGTCCTATAAGAGTAGAACCAAGAGCGTGGAGTTTGTATCACTGCTATTACCCTGTGAGTCTATTAGAGAATTATATGCTTCTTTGGCCTTCAGAGTCTTCAAAGTGTGTAAGTAGTGTGTGTGTGTGTGTGTGTGTGTGTGTGTGTGTTTCGTGGTGTCCATATGTGCACATATGTTTAAGAGAAGATGTGGAGAGTGAGTGAAAAAATAAGACTAGATCAGGGTTTTCAAATAGGAGGTCACAGAGTTTGTTTGCTTCACAAAGCCCTGAAGTTGTATGAAAAGTTTGGTATGTACTGTCCAGGCCTTTCTCTGGGAAGATCTTCTGCTTTTGATATTTGTAACCAGAGGCAGTGAGTCCCAAAGTGTTAAGGACATTCAGATTGGGTCATTTCTAGGGTCTTCCTGTGCCTTAATGTCCTTTGATGTTCCTGCCTTTCTGGGAACTAGCTCATGGCTGCTGCACTAGTTGGATCATCTCCTTGCTATGTCCTAGCTGCATCCTTCCCTGTACGCTCTCTAATGGTTTTGTCAGGGCAGTTACACCTCACTAAGTCCACAGAGTACTAAAACGCCCTCTCTAGTAGCCTAGGTGGCATGTCATGTGACCAGCATGGTTCATTAGAGAGCAGGGGCCAAGACAGACCGGAGGAACCACGAGAGCAGCTCAGATCCCACAGGAGCTCAGCGGTGGAAGCAGGTGCTAATTATCATTCTTTGGATGAGCAGGACATGCATTTTTTGGGAGTGGGTAAGAATTTCTGGTTAGACAAGGTCCGGATTCTTTGGCCTACTTTGAAGGTGCTGCCAGTTCCACGGGCAAGGATGAGATTGTGCTTCCTGATGAGCACCTGCTCGCTGAAAAGGAAGGCTCAGCAAGGAGGTGGGAGCCTCTTCTGGAAGGCATTGTCATGCAGATAAAGGCTCCTCTCAAACCAGGCTACTGGAAGGGAGTGGCAAGGTCCTTCCTTTCTGGCTTGAAAAAAATATATCTCTTAAGTCATTTTACAAGAGTAGGTTTGGTGGCTGAGTAATGTAATTATATAGATTACCAGCAGAAACTGAGATTTCAACCTGTCCTAGATAGACATTATTTGAAAAAGGGAGGGCTTTGAAAAGAAGGGCAGGAATATTGATGGGGAATGTCGCTAATTAGACAACCCCGTTATTATACAAGGCTCATGCTTTGCTTCCACAGGAGGGCTGAGAAGTGTAACAATGCTTAGAGTAGACACTGGTATTTGGGGAGAAGAGCTGGAAGACAGCAGCTCCTGCAAAGTATCTCAGGAGGGGTGTTGTCCAGAACGGAGGTTATGAGGGCAGAGTTGTCCTGCCTTGGACTTTGAGAGATGTAGGCTAGTCACCTCTTACCATATCCAACCTATTATCTAAGCCAATTTTTCTGAGTCCTGGCTGCACATTACTATCTGCCTTGAAAAAGTTACTGATGGGGTTGGGGAGATAGCTCAGTGGAATAAGTGCTTGCCTGGCAAGCTCAAGGTCTTGGGTTTGATCCCTGGCACCCCCACCCCCCCCCAAAAAAGAAAGAAAAAGTTACTGATGTCTTGACTCCATCCCCTATCAATAAGGTAGAATCTCTCAGGGAAGGAGAGATTGCTGTCCAAAATTGTCTTTTACTGACTCTAATATGATGGCAAAGTGAAGAACTACATCTATCCAGCCATGGTGGCCTACATCTGTTAATCCCAGCACTTGGGAGGCTGAGGCAGGAGGATCACTTCAAGTTTGAAGCCAGCCTGGACTACAAAGTGAGTTCATGTCCAGCCTGAACTGCCTAGCGAGACCCTGTCTCAAAAAGACAAAGACAAGCAACCACAATAACAATAACCCCCACATCTAGTATAATTATGACTAATATGGGACATGTAGGCTGTGGTCTCCTCTCAAGTTCACAGCATGGGTGACAATTATATCATCTTTTGGCACTTCTTCGGGCACTTCTAGCTTAAGCCTTCATTGTAGAGGACAAAAGAAACATTTAAGTCTCATACAAGTGCAAGTTTTGATGCTGTGAATACTGGAATGTAGTAGCTACTCCAAATGATTATTCCATGCCTAAATAAATGAATGACTGAGAGAGATAAACATAGTATAATAGTAAACACCGATAGAAGATTCAAAGATTCTTCATTTGGTCATACCTAGTTAGCGATCATCCTCACTTTGTCATGTCCCCTGTGGTTTTATAGTATTGCATAAAAATTCTCAGGTGGGTTTGGTGGCACACATCTATAATTCCAGGACTTTGGGAGGCTGAGGCAGGAGGCATATACACTTGAGTGTCACCTACACAACTTATAGAGATCTTGTCTTAAAAAGGGCTATGAACGGAGTTCGATAGGAAGGCCCTGAATTTAATCCCCAGTATAAGGACAAAAAAACCCACCACCAACCACAACCTTGTTGCCCAAGAAGGTGGAGAATCAGTGGCAATGGCCTATCATTATCTTATTTATTTATTTATCTATGTTTTTAATTTTTAAACTCCATCCTTTGACTCTTTTTCTTAAGGCAATTTCCAGACTCGGATGAAGAATTATTGAATCTTACGTTAGTTTCTCATCACTGATACACAGTAACATCCACCACTTGAAGGAGACATTTATATTTCCCCTGCTCTCAGTCCATGGCGCCCTGGCTCTAGATGAGAGTGGCACAGCAGAGCTTGTTAGTTCTTGGTAAGCAGAACAGAGCAGAGTGGGTGAAGGGAGCCACAGTGAAAGGACCCAGGGGCCAGACAGACCCTAAAACCATGCCTTTGTTATGCACTCCAACTCACCTAGAAGTGTGCCTGACCAATTTCTGAAATGAATTTCAAAGAAAAGTGGGTTGAAATGCCACCCTAACTACCACAGTGTATCATGAGAGCAAGACCATAAAAGTCCTTAAGTATGTTTTATGTCCAGAACTTGTGACCTAGAAGGAGAGACAATCAATGGGCAATTGTGAGGATCTTGTGTAGGTTGCCGGGTGCTCTGCAGACAAAGAGGGAGGAGACATGTCGCCAAAACAAATCCCCCCCAAGAGGGGATTTGGCAAGGCAATGCAATGGAGAACCAAGTGATGGGTTAGTTCAGAAGAGGAGAGCGCTTTCACTCGGGTGGTGAAAGGCAGAGACTGGGTCAGATGAGCAAGCACAGAACAGGCAGATACATTAGGCAGTGATGCCACCCAGTAGTTGATGAGTATGAGCATCTACAGCAAAGCAGTATGTGGAGAGAATGAAGAACAGAAGAAGATGAAGGAAAAGGAAGACAAGGGAGTTGAGGAACTGTTGATAGACAGTTTGAGAGTGATAGAGAAACAAGAGAGCACACAGGAGACACTGAAAAGGACCATCTGTATTAGTGAGAAAACCAGGCAAAGAGGAGTTAGGAGTTGACTCAATACACTGCAAACAGAGGGAGCGGTCAGGGGTATCAAATGCTGCTGACTTTGGCTGAAACAACAGCAGCAGGGAAATAGTGACAGGAGGCAGGTAGTCATAGGCAAGAGCAGAGTCAGGTACGGATGAATGCTTCTGCTTCTTCACCAGAGAGGGGGAAAGGAGACAGAGATGGAGGCAGACAGAAAGAAAGACAGACAGACAGACAGACACAGATAGACTTGACACAAGACAGAGACAGAGACAGAGACAGAGACAGAGACAGAGACAGAGACAGAGACAGAGGCAGAGGCAGAGGCAGAGGCAGAGGCAGAGGCAGAGGCAGGCAGGCAGGCAGACAGACAGACAGACACAGACCAACACAGGGAGGAAGGGAGGAAGGGAGGGAGGGACAGACAGAGAGACAGACAGAGAGATAGACAGAGAGAGGCTTTTTTTAAATGGAATGGATTTTTAATATTGTGTAGAAAGGAATATTGAGTACAAGGGGAATGATGTAAGACAGGGCAGATGGGAGCCACATTACCTTTTTTCCTGTCACTTCCAATCCAACATCCTTTCCTTGTCATCTTCTTGACTCTTTCCTGAACCACAGTTGGATTCTTCTGCTGAAGCTCTGCCTGAATCAGATGGCCAGCATCAGGTGGCATCTGACCAAGTCTGACCTGCCATTCCCACCTACTAGGGATCTGATAGCTGGGTCAGTTTGTCACCTAGAGGGATCTAATGGCTGGGTCACTTTGTTCTGTGGCTCAAGGATGCTTAACCTGTACTCACAGATTCATAAAGAGGTCAATTAATAAAACTATACCTTAATAGAAGTCATTTTCTTCATGACCTCATGTATTTTGTGTTATGCTTTTGAAAATACTATTCTGAGAAGGACATTTTGGTTTCCTTCCTCTGCTAAACAAGGCCATGGCTTGCAGATGGTTTAAGGCCCTTCAACTATGTTTGAGGTTATAGATGTAACCAGCTCCATATTGGGCAACAAACATCATTTTCTTGATTTCCTTTAGTCATTTATTCAGCCTTCCTTTTGCAGGTGGATTGATACATCAGGGTAACCAATAGACCAGAAATACCTTCTGTAATTCTCAAAGATGTACGAAGTTCATCTCAAGAAAAGTGATGAAGGACAGACTTCAAGCCCGTATTTAAAAAGTCTGTTCTGGAAGATGCTAACTTAATAGCTTGAAGAACAATAACAAGAATCCTTATTTTTTGGAAGAACTTTAGTCAATTTTGAAGCAAGTGATCTTTGGATAATCATTTACTTTTTTGCCTGACTTTTAGAATCTATCTTAAGGTGCTTACTACTACCAAATAATTTTGATTACTTTGAAAAAAGTGAAGTCCTCAGAATCAAACTATTTTCCAAATTACTCCAAGGGAACAATGTTATTTTTAATTTTTGCACCCATAACCAAGCCTGTTTCCATTATTCTTTGTCTGTGTATTCTCAGTGACTAATCACATCACACACAAATGGGGATGACTATGCTTATGGAGCCCATCAGGGTGGCAATGAAGAAAGGATGGCATTTTCCTTGAGAGGCAAGGTCTTAAACTTCTAGAAATGGCGAAGATTATAATTACAAAAATGAGTCGGAGTAAAGTTAAAGTCTATGAGGTGATGATACGATGGGGATGTAACCAATGCACTTGATGATTTTTTATTCTCTGAAACAGCCTCAACACCAACCAAGAATTTCCTGTAATACCAATTCGTCAAGCAGGTTTTACCAGGGAGTGATTTCCTGTACCTTGTCAAAATTTCAGCTGATTGCACGGGACCCAGTGTGTAAAGATGCTCCTTTCAGGGACAACTCACAACTGTAGAATTCTTGATGATACTAGTGTGAGTTTGAATTAGTGAATGAGCTTGTCAGATCTGATTAGTGCTTCCAGGGGAAAGTGGACTCACTAATCTTCCAGATCTGGAAAAAAACTTAAGTAGGGCATACGTGTTCCCCACTTTCTGAGTTGAAGATGTCCAAGACAAAGGTCCAGGCTGGCTTTTGGGCCCAGGTATGTCAAATTCTTGCCAAGAAATTTGAAGAGGAACATTTCAGCACTTTGTATCTTAATGAAGAATTTTTAAACCAGGTTTTGAGGTAAAAGATATTATATCTATCTCTAGTATCAACACTAAAATTAAAGCACCTAGTTCAGTTATGAATTGGGCCTTGGTGTCTTTGACTTCTCAATAAGATTGGGTTTCCATGTAACTGCAAAGTATACCCAAAGCTACTGATATACTGAGTAGTCTATGAACATTTTGATCCTCAAACTTTGTCTTTTTTAATAGTGCTTACTGGGATTTTGGTTGATGTATTAGATTCTTGAAAGCAGCCTTTCATTGATAAGGAACAATTAATTAACAACAGCATGAAATATTTACTTTTCAAGCCCAACAAAACCATTTTGCTGTAACAATACTCTTAATGGACTGAGCCACCAGTTAAGTAACATCAGGCAACACTGACAAGATGAAATAGGGAATGTTTTTCATATTACTGCTGATTCAAGAGGTTCAGAACAATGTTCAATGTCATGATATGGACAGAATTCTCTCCTTATTAGACACTATATGTACTATATGTAATTATTCATGAAACACTTTTTTATTCACCTTCATACCTACTTCTTCGAGCCAGGAATGACAGAGCTTGTATTTTAATGACAGCTATTTTTAAAAAAAGGGGTAGGTAGAGCATATAATCTCCCTTCCCGACAGACACTTGATATCCAACAGCCACTTGCCCATCATTTTTTCTTGCCTGTAGTATTCACCCCTTATTGTAGATTTGTAAAGTATCAGACATTTGTCTTGCCAGTCTTCCTTGTTGGTGGGTTAAGGGCACATGACCGCATCCAGGCCAATGGGAGCTGAGGGGGTAGTTTTCAAAGAAGATCCCCAAGTAAAGTTTTTTTTCTTGTGGGAGGCTGATATTTGTAAAGTGACCACTTCCCTTTCAGTTTATCCTCAGTTGTGTGAGAAGATGTGCTTATAATCATGGCTGCCATGTTTGTGCCTACAAGGCCAAAACCAGAGCCCGATTGCCTTGTGTTGCCTCAGTGCCCTAACATGCATGAGTGGCTTGATTAATCAAATATGGAAATGTCTGCTCTTGGATATCTTACCAGAAGAGTCAGATGTTCTGTTCTTTGTAGTCAAAGACTACAATGATGCTTCACCAATTTACAGAAACATAAATAAATAAATAAAACCATTTCTTGAGTATCCAGTGAGGGTCAGGCATTGTGCTTAGCCCTGGGGCTGTCATGGTGCGCATAATAGACATCACTCCTGCACTTTTAGGGATTGTGGTTCAAGGGAGGGACAGAAACTAACATAAGACACTAACATAAGCTTGGTTTTGGAGGATTTGAGGTCAGAGAAGCTTCCCTAGGAAAGCGGAGTCTGAGCTGCTGTCTGCAGACTGAATAGGAATCCACACAGTAAGAATGGTTGTTCCCACTGAGCCTTGTGAATGACTGATCAAAAAGAATGAATCCTGTAAGAGCCAATGAAGTCAATGAATGGAACCAGGGATAAAGAAAAGTTGACTCTCATTGTCAAATGGGTGGATCCAGGAAGTCAGCGAAAGCAGAGGCCCCTTGTGGACCCAAGGACTGACGCTCCTGCCACCAACCCCACAAACTTATTGTGATCATTCTTATAGATAGAAAACATCACTGTGGCGGCTGAGGTCACAGACACCAGTCTTTAGTTGCTTTTTGTATTTCTTGTTATAAATGATTTAATAAATTATCCCTTTCAGCTAAGAATTTCCACCATTCCTTTAGCCTCAGGGCACTTTTTGTTTGTTTTTAAACATTCGGCCATTTTGATTTATGTGAATGTGAAAATATCGACATTTTTTCTTTCTGTGTTTCATCCCATCTACAGAATATTATTGAGCACAAGGAAATCACCAAAATAGCTGAATGTTTCCACTTATTTAGATTTTTACCAGAGTCCCCAGGGTAGAAGGAAAACATCTCCAAGCTAGGGTAATTTGACAAAAACTGCTTAGAGTTCAACAGCTATTTCTGGACTTTTGGGATTCTGTAAATATATGGGGGAAAAGCTGTCCACAGCTATGCGGGAGCTGCACCGGACCCTGAATTCCCCTACCGCTACACTGTTGGAAGGGCCAGAGCCACAGCACCCACATCTGCGCAGGAAAGGCTGGTGGACTGTGCCTTTCATGGCTGCCTTGTTAAACAAAGTTTCCTGTTTTTATCTCCTTGAAGACCAGGTTTTCTCTCCCTTCCACTGCTTCTTTTCCCCCTCCCTTTCCACCTCCCACCCTTCCCTCCTTGTCTTTCCTCCTGCACTTCCTTCCATCCTCCTTCCTCTCTTCTTCCTTCTTCCCCATTCTCTCCCTCTCCCTCGCCCTCTCTCTCTCTCCTTCCTTCTCTCCTTTCTTCCTACTCTCCCTCTTTGCTTTCCTTCTCATTTTCAGATGCCTGACTAATTTCTACTAGCCTTAGTATTACTGTCTCTTCTGGTTAGGAATCACTCTATGAGTCTTAGCTCAAGGCCACCTTCTGTTAGCAGTCATAGAATAGTTCCTATTTACATTAAAAAGCATTGTCAGGATTAAGGACAGGAAATATTTTGGCTTGTGGATAAGGAGGAAAGTGGACAGTCTGTCTTATTTTTACAGAATATTTTAGAAGTAAGATATACCTTCTCTTATGTGTCAGAGTCCTGGGCAACATGTGTCCTAAATATCAACTACTTTGCCCTTTTTAACAGGGAATGGCACACGGCCCCTTTACCCTGACCTCAGAGTCAGACTTCCCACATCCCAGTCCCAGTGAGTTCTGTCGTTTTCTCCAGGTGAGTTGCACATATTTCAGCACTGTTACAGAACTCAAAGACCAAGTCAAATAGATTATTTTACAGTTTTGAATTTGAGTCCTTTTAACAGAATCAATTTCTAAATAGCATTAAGTAATGTAAATTGTGACGTGTACTAATCTTGTGACTATCATAATTACATTGCATTGGATTTTTAACTTACAAGTGTTATGTGCAAAGGAAAATGGTTTTGTACTTTTAGAAACTAATTTGTAACATTTCTTTGTTTTTTAACATCACATGGAAATATTTTCAATGATGTATATTAGACCTTTTTAGATTTTTCTTGATCACTGGGAATCTTAATTTTGCCTATTTCCCTCAAGAAAGTGCTTTTTAGGTATTATGACTAATGGCTTCCTAATTACCTGAAATCTAATAGTTGATATTAGTAGGTAAGTGTAAAATCTTAAATCAGGCCTTTCCCATGTGAGTTTTAAAAAGTTTGGACTTATTGAGTATGATATTCAGTGAGACCAAAAAAGTAGCTTTTTTTCTATGTGCATTTCTTTCAATTTTATTATTTTTGAAACCTCAACACGTAGTACAGTGGTTATTATATGATAGAAGTTTAATACCAGCTGTGAAAAACAAAATCCCAAATAAGAGAAATGTATTCTAGAACTGGCAGTTTTCTTAAACAAAGCACTCAGGGGAGATAAAAAGAATCTCAACTACGTACTTCAAATTTCTGAGTCCAGCAGTTCATTTTCAGTGGCAGTATTGAATGTGGGACAGTTTTTTGTTGAAGTATGCATTTTATTGTGTTGGCCTATTATGATTTTAAAATGTCCTTATGTTGCTTAATAGAAATTACTGATGTCTGCTTTACAGTGTACACTTGGGTTTTATACGAATAAAGCTGATTTTTTAAAAATAGCCTTTTTGAAATTCTTGTACATTTTTCCAAATATCTGGTTTAAAAAGAAAAGAAAAACTCCACAAAAACTGTCAAGTGTTAGTTGTAATGCTTTGTTGTTAAAACAAAGGAGACATTAGTGTGAGAATCTGGCTTACTTAACCCTGAGGTCTGCAAGTTTCATTGTTTTAAAAACAGCCCCAAGGTTGTGTTGATGAGCTAACTCTTAGAACCATCATAGAACACCAACAACCGACTTGTGGATTTATTAGTTTTCATACTTATGAAGTTATTGTTCTCTGTACTCATAGACACATGCATGTATCTCATCTTTATCTAACTAACCATAGAAATACATGTATACTGAAACCAAAAACAATGCCATATGTGGAAATAGAAAACAGAAAGAAATCTTAAAACATTTTTTGAAAGAAAGCAGCCAATTATTATTGCGCTATTAATAACAAAACCCTTTACACACACACTTCATAAGGCAGCCCCCGATATGGCCACCGTTGTTCTGTAAAACACTGCTATGTAATTATACTCATATGAATATACATTTTACCTTTATTAAGCAGCAACAAAGGTCCTCTGCACACTCCTTATTGTGAAAATAGGCCGGTAGTCCCACCCTTGTGTTTTGCTTCCAGGAACACTTCTGCCCCATTCACCTTCCAGGGTTTTTGCCGTATGTACATAATTTCAAATTGAATTCATATACAATTTTTGTCTGAAAATAGCCTTCTCAGGTATTTTTCTCGATGCTGAGATAAGATCCAAAGTTAGAGGAAGAAAGACGTTAGCTCGCAGTTAGGTATCAGTCTAGCTGGCGGATCCAAGGAAGAGTGGCACATGGCAGCGGGCACTGTGGAGGAAAACAGCTCATGGTGCCCAGGAGGTAGCAGAAGCCACAAGAGAAAGCTGAGTCCCTTTTTAGCCTTTGTACTGCCCTGGGATAGGGGGCTTAGATCAATGCCAAACCAATTAGGGGGATGATTTAGTGATCACCACCTTTAATCCTAGGGTCACACAGTCTCAGTTCAGCCACTTCTGAAAACCCCCACCCGTGATCTCATGAGACCAGGGGCAGGGGATATCGAGACTCAGGCCATACCAGTAAGCCATAGCAAGCATTCATGAAAACATTTTCTATTCCACCTCATTTCCCATCTCTATAAGCCTTCCCTTCCCCACTCCCTCTGTCTTAAGTATCTTATATTGCAGACATATATAAATAAAACAGGAAACTTCGCCAGCAGAGTCACTTGAGTCCAAGAGCTCAAGCCTACTAGCTTGAGTCAGTGTAAGGAGAACTCATCTCTTCAATTTTTTTTTTTTAAATTTCAATAAAAAAAGGATTGGTGTGTGCATGTTACTAGCATGTCGAATGTTTTATTTTTCATGATTCTCAAGTGCATTCATTTAAGCCTTTTTTATTTATTTTTGGCCTGAACTCAGGCCCTTATGGTTGCTAGGCAAGTGCTTATTCTACCGAGCCATCTCCCTAGCCATGCATTCATTTCAAAAGACCCTCCTGTGCAGGGTGGCCCACGGGAGTGGGAACAAAAAGACTAATAAATGTAGTAAAGCCAAGGAGTCCGATGGTACTCAGAAGAGTATTTATTGAATCAGGAATTATTTTTAAAAAATACCTGGAATGGAAAAGAGGAAAATATTTTCAGTTTAAGCAAAATTGAAACAGGTGTGAAGAGCACACTTTCCCAGAATACTGAGGACTTTAGGTGAGCTGAATGATGGTTTTAATGGTGAAGGAAGATGCTGACAAGATAGATTCTCATTTAATTTGGAAGGATGTGTAGCTATGAAGAAATATGGAGTCTATTTTGTGGGCAGTTCTGACCATGAACTTTAGGAGGAGCAACGTTTTTATGAGTGAATTCACAGTGACTCTCATATGTTATAGGTGTTCAATGCCTGTCCATTGTATGAACAGATAGATATTTTTCCAAAGAGAATACAATAAAAGCTCTTTTTTGCTTATTTGTTTTAGTTTTAGTCAGACAATAAGAGAATAATCTAGAGAATTTATATAGTAGGAGAAAGTGCTGAAGCAATCATGGGAATTTGAAGGTGGAAGGAAACATCCCAGCTTCTTCACTGTCCTCAGCAGAAATGAGTTCCAACTACTCGTGGTGTTAATCTCCTCACTAACCTGACTTACACTCATTCTTGTTTCATATCACATAATTATGTCCACACAAGAGTGTACCTTGCAGATGGACTTTTCCTTAAATTTTATATCAATTTGAAGCAGAATCAGAAGGTCCTTACCAAGGTCTACACAGATTGCTAGTCCTTCCGTTAAGGTAGTCGTCAGGGAGACTGTGGTAGGCAAAATTCTAAGCTAATCCCCCAATTCATAGTATTTGAGGGGTTTTGCAGAAATAACCAGTGTCCCCAATCAGTTGACTTCAAGTAAGAGTTATTTACTCACATGAATTCAAGCTAAGAGGGTAAGGGCTGCTGAGGAGCAGGAATCTTCTTGATGTGGGAGACCCAACACATGAGAGATCCTCCTTGATGGCTCTGACAGTGGAGTGACCATGTGGCAAGCAAGGCGGAAGTCTATGAGCTGAGAGCAGCCACTGGCCAAGTGCTGACAAGGGGCTGGAACCTCGGCTCTGTAGTGCACAGAGCTGGGTTCTGTCAATACAACAGATCACAGAGGCAAACTCTTCCTCAGAGCCTCCAGATAAGAACCACCCTGGTTGGACAACTCAGTTCACCCATGCCCAAATGTCTTGCCCAAAGATATGGAGAAATCCTAACTGACTGACTTTTTTACTTCATAATTGGTTTTGCGACTATGGAAACCTAGTGCCCAAAGAAAGTGTGTCAGAGTTAGGATAGACTAGGAGCACTAGAAATTTCTGGAGTGTAGTAAGTGTGTGAACTGGTTGAAAATAAAAAAGTACTATATCAAGGATCTAGTCTGAACCATCCAGCAGAAAGTACACAAAAACGAGGTATAAAAAGTACAGCCGTATTAATATGCTGAACTGTAAAAGGGTCAAGTCAACAACTTCTGACATTGCCAGCCTGTGGATAACCCACTACTATTATAGACTACTGGACTATATTGGATTGTTTTGCTGAATTCACTCACCTACAAGATTGGCACTGACAATCTCTGACAAAAGTAAACGAAAAGGGAGGTATAAATGAAGGACCATTTTGTAGTAAAAATATATGTATATATATAAAATAGTTAGCATAGATATACAGCTACTTTCTCTTAGTTCAATGAGAAGAAACATTTGTACTAATAGTATTTAGACAAGATATCATGTCTGCATCTTGTACTATGAATAACTTCTACAAAGACAGCAATATGCAATGTATTAATTATTGCAGTTGTCCTACTAACCTGTTTTGAAACTGTCTCATTGCTATTTCTTTCTCAATAAAATTTTTTAAAAAGGTACCTAGTCTGAGCTCATAGGATGCCATTAACAATGGTTTGTAAAACAGAATCTTTTTTGGAGTGAGGAGACATGCGTGCTTTGAGTTTCTCAACTTTGAGACGATGATATCTAATGAGTAACTGCAAGCATGACCCAAAACCAAAAGAAGATTCTGAATCTGAAAAAATAAACATTTGTCAGTCAGTGAAATGCCCTACATCGAGTCCATGCATAGGGTTATCTGATACAAAGATACCTTTTGCTAGTTTTCTCCTTTGCTTATTAGTGAGAGGGCTTCCTTGACTGACAAGAGACACAGAGAAATTTTGACTGTGAAAATACGTTAATGAATGTGTTATCTTAAGATGATGTCCTAATTTATTTACAGTAATATTCTGACTAAGGAAGTAGGTCGTGGATGTCAAATAGATTAAAGCCAGTAATACCCAGTTCTGAGCCCATGACAGGCATCGCTAATCAGCCTCCTCAGGTTTTTTCCTCCTCAGAAGCAATGTTCTTTCCAAGCCTGTGCTCCAGGTTGCAACTAGATGGCTGAAGTTTGCCCACATTTGCCATTGTAATCTGACTTTGAAACCATGTCCATTTAATAATGGACACACTAGGTTGAAAGAAAGCTTGTTGTTTTGGTTAAGATTTCATTTGTCTCTTGTTTTCTAATGAATGCTATGCTCTTATCTATCTATAACATATTGAATGAGATTGACTATCCACAGAGGAGCTGGCTGGGATGACAAAAGAGT
Source organism: Ctenomys sociabilis (assembly GCA_004027165.1). NCBI lineage: Eukaryota > Metazoa > Chordata > Mammalia > Rodentia > Ctenomyidae > Ctenomys > Ctenomys sociabilis. The sequence goes on from PVKA01036380.1 coordinate 19,944, forward strand.
TCTTGCAGATTGCAGACTATGGATATGAAATGTTAGAAGAAAGTAATGATAAGATCCTATTTGCTCTCTCAGTTGGGGCCAAATGGCACCGTGTTCACAAATTACAAGGTTCAAATATTGTAATTCTACTTCCTACCCTGAGAGTTGGGTATAATTCTTGCAGTTCCAAGAGTGACAGCCAATAGTTGAGAGTCAATGTAAATATACAGGAATTGACTTCTTTCCAAACAAAAAATGGATAAGATTTGTACAAATTCATGCATATTAAGCATCCATTGTGTGAGTGTGTGTGTGTGTATGTGTGTGTAAGACAGAGAGACAGGGAGGGAGAGAGAGAGAGAAAGAGAGAGAGAGAGAGATCCTGCCACATCATCTTCAAGACATTAAAAACTCTAGAACCTGTGCTTGAGACATAATTTATATGACCAAGCCTAAAAAAAGCTTAAGCAACTCCATTTCTGGATCACAGGGTGTTAACATATTAGTCAACCCATAAAAGCTCCCACTGATTTATATGGAGTTGTATCGTTGCATCACCAGTGGAGGGGGGGGATGTTTTGGAGAAATATAGGTTCTGTCTTCAGTGTCATGACCCATGAGTCACACCCAGGGTTCCTAAAGCTGAGGCCAGTGGGGACATGGAAGAACCTGGCCTCCACACAGAGAGGTGACTCATTAGCAAAGATGGACTGGTTTTGAAAAATAACAAGAACCACCTCCTATTCTCTGCCTACCTACCTTTTTTCCATAATAGCAGCAAAAAGAAAGAAAGAAAGAGAAAGAAAGAAAGAAAGAAAGAAAGAAAGAAAGAAAGAAAGAAAGAAAGAAAGAAAGAAAGAAAAGAAAGGAGCCTAGATTTGGAAGTATTCTTAAGATGTACAAGTAAAAACAACTCCTCCTCCTCCTTTTTCTTCTTTTCTTTTCCTCCTCCTCCTCCTCTTCTTTTACCTCCTCCTCCTCCTTTACTTTCATTATTATTACCATTTTCACCATTATGTACTTTTAAAACCCTTGGTTCAGTTTTCTAATAAAAAGACCATTCAGAGTTATCTTTTGAATTACAGATGGACAATATGGTATTTTTCTTATTTTAAAGAAAAATCCTTTGCCAAGATTGTACTGAGTAAAGTTGGGACATATTTATATGATCTGGGTCCAACTTTCTAATCACTTAAGGAACTCATTATAATTTGTGATGTTCAGTAGCACAAAGTTCAAGGGGAGTAGTGATCTGGTACTGTAACGCAGTGGGAGGTTACCTGCACATACAGTGACAATCCAAGTGTGATGTGGTGACTGTCACGGTCTATTTGCATGAGCAAGAGAAAGCTTGCAATCTTTGGAAAGGTGAGGAATATGTGGATTGGGCCAAAGAGAACAGCATTATTATTCAAGCTACCAGAATTCTTATTCTATTATTTTCAAAAATTAACTTGAAAATAAATTTAACATTTTATCTGAACATCCACTTTTATGGCTGCTGAATTTTATTCTGAAAATATATCAAAAAGTGTAATTCCAAGTATCAAAGACTGATCATTTCCTTCTCCCTTTGGACTTCAGGAACTTCACTATGCATGAAGAATGGAGACAGAGCTAGTCCACAGGAAAGATGAGGACAACTGGAGATGTAGCTATATTCTGGGAGCTGTTTGGATGACTTGGCTGGCAGCTGGCATCAAGAGCAGCCCACCCACAGCTATGCCTGGCTGGCCTGTGTCGCTGGCGCTTGGAGCCGGCTCTGTCTCCTCTCACACTGACCCCTACAATGCCTGCTGGGCCTTCATCCACCACACATTGCTCTTTCCCTTTCCCATTCTGTGCTTTTGGAGGACAGGCTCCCATTTCATTTTCTCCTGCAGCGCTTTTTCCTCTATTCAGCTTTAACATGCTGT
>PVKA01036381.1:0-21854 GCA_004027165.1 Ctenomys sociabilis
TTTTTTTGTCTTCTTGAGACAGGGTCTCACTATGCAGTTCAGGCTGGCCTTAAGCTCACTTTGTAGCTTAGGCTGGTCTCGAACTCACAACAATCCTCCTGCCTCAGCCTCCCGAGTGCTGGGATTACAGGCATGCGCCACCATGCCCGGCTTCTTCTACACTGATTCTGAAAAAAAAAATAAAAATAGAAATAGAAATAAGGTGGTCAATGGACCACCTTACTCTAGTCAAAAGAAACCAACTACATGGAAAGCATGCAGCCTAAACAAGAGAAAGACAACCCTAATTCAAACAAAATACTACCACAGATTTGGGAATGAAGGAAATATGTGTTTTCTTAGAATACAGAAAATGCACATAGCTGTTATTGTTATATAAAAATGTAAATTTTACTTGATAAAAAGCCAGAAGAGGAAATAACCAGTCCTTATAAAAGAAGAAAATAAAAACTGATGTGTTAGTTTTGTTCACACAGTGTCTCTAATTCTCATGCAGCATATGAAAGGCTGTAATGTTTTAGTGGGTGTAGAGAGTTGGTGCATTCTCCTGAGCAAACTTTTTTTTTTTTTTTGATGCAAAAGTGAGAACAAATAGCACTTTAGCAAGGGTAAAGTATACTCCTCTTACCCTAATCATAGAATAAAAAGTCATCTTCCCAGATGACTAGTTGCCTCCAGGTTGTACTATGATTATGAAGAGAAGACTAAGGACCAGTGTGTCCCAAGAGGCACTTCTCACTCTCCTATAGTACGGCTCTGTCGTTAGTGTCTTGCAGACAGCTTGGGATACATCAGATGCTCCCTGGGTTTCCATGCTGGCAAGGCACAGAGCACCAGCGATCTAAATCTGGTGCTTGCACCTGCCGAGAATGTGCTTAGATCGCTGAGCTGTCTCCCCAGCCCGACAGATAGCTTCTTAGATGATACATTTCGCCTCTTCACCATTTGTATTTCAAAGAAAGTGATTTGACTTTTGACACTGAGACTGGATGCCACACATTCACTGCTGGGCTCAAAAGCCACCAAATGATCTCCCCACATAGCAAGAAAGGCTGCTGACCCAAGAGCTGAGAGCTGCTGATGTTCAAATTTCACAGCTCTGCACACTAAATAGTTGCATTTATTCTATTCCTGATTTCAATCCAAACTGAATTTAGAGCCCTCGGATAAGGAACGATGTTAGGTGTGTATTTCTCTTATGCTTTAGGAATCCTTTAGCTGAAATACTAACAAAAAAAGTTCTCATGCTGTAATACTTCAAGGGCACATAATACTAAAGAAATACATCTTTTGGGGTGCCAGCTATTCAGTATATATCACATAGCAGAAGACCTGTATGGAGATATGTTAGCAGGTTAAATTTTTTAAGTAACACAAACACTAATTTATCATTAAGAAGAGCAGAAATATGTGACCAACAAGTTGAGTTTTAGAAAGCATTAGAAATGAAAAACATCATGGAAATCATGTAAGTCTATTTCATGGTACTTAAAGATTTATCAAGTAGAACCAAAAACCACAAGAAAAACAGCATGATACTGTAAATATCATAGGCTTAATTGGCAAATGGTCAAGGTTAGTTTATTGAAATAGGATTTCTTTCTGTGTGATGAAAGTAGCACTGTGAGTTTCTCACCATCAGTATATCGTTTTATCAGTATGGTCATATGTGGTGAGCTACTGATGGAGAAGGAAGACTCCAGGGACCAAGCTAATGGCGCAGATTTGTTTCATTGCAGAAGCAGCTGAGTATATATCAGCTGAGGTTCGGGAAGGGCGTGAATAGGCAAATTGTGGGGCGAGACGGGGCTGCTCTTCTACCAATGACCATCAACCAAGTATGCTTAAGGATCTGGCTCCTGGACTACGCTCTATGGCCCTCTGCAACAATGGCAGTGAGCATAGCTTCCAGCCCTGACATGCCCCAGTCATACTATTTTATAAGCAGTGAAAGATTCAAGCAAAATACCATGAATTCTCGTCATGTTTCCTTAGTAATAGATTATTATCCAAAACTGTTTTTTTGTGTGTGTTAAAACATTTTTTTTAATTTCTTGATAATAGCTATTTCTGTCTGGCTATTGAGATGGAAGCTCAGCATTGTTTTAATTTGCCTCTCTCAAAAGACTACAGATATTAACCATTTTTTTCATAGGTTTATTTGCTCTTCCTACTTCTTCATCTCAAAAATGTTACTCATGGTAAGGTTCATTGTTTTGCATTATGTTTATAAATTTGAGGGGTCTCATTTTCTTTGAGTTCTTTATATATTTTAGATATTAGTCCTTTGTCTCAAAACAGTTGGTATTTTTTTCCATTCTGTGGATTGTCTGTTAACTCTGTTTTCTCTTACTGTACAAAGCTTTTTAAGAGATCAATTGATTCTTCTGATAGTTTTCAGTTGTTGATTTTTTATGATAGCTCCCATGTGATCAGGGCTTTGCTCACAAAGGCTTTGCCTACACAAAAGTTTTCAAGATCTACCTATTCTCCTTTCCAGCACATTAGTGTTTCTGTTTTAATATTTAGACCTTTTATGTATTTAGAGTTTAGTTTAATGGATGGCAAAAGATGTAAGTCTAGTTTTAACTTTTGCTATGTGGAAAGTCAGTTTCTCTAGTCCCACTTATGTTATTTACGTATGTATGTATGTATGTATGTATGTAGTCAGTTAGCTAGTTTATTTTTTATGTATTTAGTACAGAGTCTACAAGGTCTCACTGCACAAATGAGACTCAGTGATCCTCCTGTTTTCAGCCTGCCAAGCACCAGTATTACAGGTGCATGGCACTACACGCAGCCTCAATCACCATTTCAGTGTGTCCTGGTGGGTGGAGCTGGCGCCGCGCTGGGGATCGAACCCTAACAGTCCCATTTATTAAAGAGGCTTTCTCCCAGTGAAGTTGTTCAGCCCTTGGCCAAAGCAAAGACGCCTTAGTATGTCTGGAGCTGTTTTTTCATATTCCAATCTATTGTGGTAATCCTCAGGTCTTCTTTTTTTTTTTAAAGTAACATGCTATTTATATCACAGTTGATTTGTAGTATAATTTCAAGTGTGAGGTTTCCTGCCTTGCCTTTCTTACTGAGAATTGACTTTGCAATCAACCCGTAACAAATGCATGCAAGTCTCTGGGAAAAAAGACTGGCACAACCACTGTGCATCTCAGTGTGGCTATTCCTTAAAATGCTGAGACTAGAGGTTCCATTTGATATACATTTTCCCCACCTTAGTATCTTCCCTAAAGTATTAAAAGCATAATACCATGTTTTATGCACACGTGTGTTCACAGTGGCACATTATGTAATGGCTAAATCTTGGACACAACACAAATGCCCACCAACAGATGAATAAAAATGTATGTTTTATACAATGGAGAATTACTCTGCCATAAAGAAGATGAACTTGAGACAACTTCCAGTTAAATGGATGCACCTTGAGACTACACCTTTAAATGAAGTAAATCAATCACACATGTGTAAACCAACATCAACATCTCTCTGGCATGAGAAACTGAAAGTGTAAATAAGAACCAAATATATATAATTTATATTGTGAAATAATAAGAAAATGTTCAAGTGGGAGGAGGGATTAGACGGGGGGGTAGGAAAGAAAGGAAAAGAAAAAAATGGAAACAGAAAAAAGCAAACAAAGGTTTTGAACACAAGAAGGTAAGATACATTGAAGAGAGGGTAGAGTAATGGAAAGTCAGAAAGAATCAAGATATTTCATACTCAGGTACAGATTTCCTATGAGGAGTGTGATCATCATATATATTTACCACACACCAATAAGCTTAATTAAGAAACTTTTGTTGATAAGATATTGATGAATTAGTTATTTGGTTCCACCAAAAAAAAAAAAAGAAAAAAATAATTCATTCAATAAAGTACTTCATTAGAGGTAAAACAACTTTTATTCCCTGTAAATGGACTATTTATTTATAGTTTTCAAAATTCCATACACTTAATTCTCCACCTTCAAAACAAGAGCACCAAGAAGACGTTCACCATTTACTATGAGAGGTGGTACAGTGTGTATCCTAAACATTTGAATGCGTCTTCTTCTTAAAGAGATTAATCAGGATCAAGCACCAACAAAATGCATAAGTTTGCTGGTCTGCTAGAAGCGTACTGATAGGAAGTGTCTCCTCAGAATGACAGGGTGCTACCACAATGCACGATCAGCAACTGCAGAACAAGCTTTGGGTGAGAAAATAGCTATAGATCTAAAAACACAATTTCAAAGCTGTATAAGAAAAACTCAAAATTGTGAAGCGCATGAAAAGAAGAAGTACAGAGCTACAAACCCACAGTATGGGAGTATGCAAGGCACAAAATAAGAAATATGGAGCGGCCAAATAAATTATCTGCACTGATTTAAATTAAAGCTGTCTCTTCATACCAGTGTGCACGGAGGCACCAGCCCTGGTCATCACAGCTGTGCTGCACTTAGGCTACTCATGACCCAGTGGACAAATCTCCCAGCGCATGGGTCAGCACCATAACCCATTCCCAATTTCACTTTCTGAAGCTACTAATCAAACCACATTGTCCACTTCTTCAGGAATTTTCTGATTTTTCTAGATACTTATGGTTTGCCATCTGAATACCCAACTAAATCATCAAATTTAACTTCAAAAATCATTTCTTGTCTTAATATAGAACTTTTTGTCATTACCTTCCACTACGTTTGTCACTCCAGGAATATTAATTCGATCATGTGCCACCCCACGGAGGAGAAACCCTCACTTCTCTGAAGGACCGCCCCAAATATCTGCTCTACATTTTCCCTCTAATATACATATCACAAAGATCTACTAAAATGTATCTGTCTTCTTGCTTATTTATATTCTTGTCTTTCCACCTTAATACCTCATAATGTCTCAGAACATTCTGTCATTGAACTTCCATATCAATGTTTATGACTTACTATCATTTTAATTTCCTGTCCTTTTGAACCTATATCCTCTGGTAGGATCAAGAGGCAGTCTGGTCACGGTTCTGCCCCTCCCTCTTTCCCAGAGTCTTGTGGCAGCTAATAAATAAACAAACAAACAGAAAAAGAAACTTTAGCATCTTCTTTCTCATAATCACTGTCTTTTCTGTTTCTGTACGGTAATGTCTTCTCTTTGATATTTTTATAAAAATGTTACCATGAAAAGTACTAAATGCTTTTGATAACTGTACTGTGCATTTCCGTTGGTCTATGGAAAGAAGCAATTAATGCTTTAATTTGTTTCATCTCCTTTTTTTCAATTGTTTGTATTTTTTCTCTTCTTAATTTCTTATGCATTTCTTTCTTTTTTGATTCTTCTCCCAATTTTACATGCATATATACGGTAATATGAATAACTGGTTGGATTACAACACTATGTATTACAACAAATATTGTGAAATCCATATTACTTTGTTAAGTGAAAATCTGCATCACTTGTAATTTTTTTGTTTTAATTATAATGTGTACTCTTCTTAAAAATAAGGAGTTAAAAGGAAATAAACTAGTCTTCAGATCAAGAAGAATTTCTCAGAAGTAATCGTACCATATTCACTACGATAAATTCTTCATTTCTTCTAATTTTCCATACATAAGCTGAATTCTAGGATCCCTACCTGAAATCAGATGTTGGCAATTAGGATGACTGTCTTTCACTGTCCTCTCTCCATCTTGGTAATCCACAACCACAACTCTTGTTGGCCTCAGTTTCTATTGTTGAAATCACTGACTAGCTTCTACTCAGAGAGCACTTCCCTGATATTGTCAGAGGAGCAGATCCTGGTATCCCAGCAGAGTTTTTTCTCTCATGACCCTATTTTTGACCTACCCTCCATGAAATTGCTTTGGTGTCCACTAAGGTGTTCAAATAGAACATCTACCAAGAAGAGGTACCCATGACAATTTTGACCACTGTGACATATATTGTGATTAGAAGATTGCCTGACACAAAGAAATGGGTGACTTTATGAGATTTTAATTAATATATAGCCTTTTAAAAGCAGAATTTAGATAAATTGTATATTCATCAGGATTTTAGCTGAATGTGAGACTAGTTATTTTGTAGTGAACTATTTACCTCTCTACAGACTCAGTATCCTATTGCTTCACAGGCAACTATGATTTGCACTTAAATCCATAGGATATATAACCTGTCTGTCATTTCATGTATCAGGGAAATTTAGTTCTCTGAAACTTCTTTTATCTAGTATTAAAAAGTATCTGTTATAGACACTATGACATAAGTGAAACAAAACATATGTTTAAAAGTATTAAGAATTTATTGGAGTATAGCACATTTATTTTGAAAACAAAACATTTATTTACTTATTTATTTTTAATTTTTAATTTTTTTTTGGATTTTGGGGAAGGGTCTGAATATTCACTGTCTCACTACTAGATCGGACTCGTAGTGACTCTCCTGTTTACAGCCTCCCAAGAGCTGGGTTTATGGTCCTCCATGCCTAGTCTCAATTGTTAGCTCAGTGCACCCTGAGGGTGGGCCAGCACAGCTGGTCTACGGTACAGCCAGCATGGCAAGCACAGGGATTGAACCTGGGGCCTGTGCTGTAGCTTGCAGGTCCTTTCATCTACCGAGCTATTTGGCAGCTCAAAAGTCTATAGCAAACCAGTATTGTGCTTAGGTTGTAAGCACACAGACACTACTTTCAATTTTTTACTCCTAATTGTTCATATAAATTTATTTAGCTTTTGGGGGATACCAGGGATCTCACTCAGCACCTTGGCCCTAAAGATGAGAAGCCTTTTTTTTTTTTTTTTTTTTTTTTTGTCTGGTTCAGGCTGCCTAAAGGCGGGTCTGCTAAGGCAGGTGTAGCTGGAAATTGAACTGAAGTCCCCTGAGCCTGACTGGTTTTGCCAGAGCAGGCAACATTTTATTCTTAAGGATATAATTATTCTTACTAGCTTATGATATATGTCTCTGGATTATATTTCTTGAAAAAGATTATGATCTGAAAATGAAATATATAGTATGAAATAGAGATAAGAGACAATTATTTAAGAAATTTATTACTCTATATTATAATCAGTAAGAGAGCAATTCCTTTGCTGGATCAAGCTGCCTTGAGGGTGGATGTGGTGTGGCATGTGGAGCTGGGGGTCTAACTGCGGTCCTCCACACCTGCCTGGGTTTGCCCAAGCAGGCACTTTAAACAACTGAGTTAACCCACAAGCTATATAATCAGTAAGGGAAAAGTAATAATATTTAGTATACCAGCCCGGTTAAACTATTCCTAAGAGAAACACCATATGAGAAATAAATAAAATTTTACCTCTGTGGAAAAAATTAAAATGTGAAGTAAACAACAGTAAGAAAGATGCTGAAATTAACCAAGATAAAGACAAAATAATCAGTAATACCAGTAATATTTTACCAGAAATAAAATAAGGAAAAACATTGGTGTTTAAGCTTATAAGATTGATTTCACTTAACTGTGTACACAAAGTGCATTCACTTTACTAAAAAAAGCTCAAGCTTATTCCCTTTTTTTTTTTTTTTCGTGGAACTGGGGATTGAACTCAGGCCCTTATGCTTTCCAGGGAGGCGCTTATTCCACTGAGCCATCTCCCTGGCCCTCAAGCTTATTCTCTATATCAGAGTATTATTTCATTGTATATAAACACCACATTTCCTTTAGCAATTAATCCATCTCTACTGCTTCCATACTTTACCTATTATGCACTGAACTGCTATAAACCTTAGTGTTCTTCTACCATTATAATATGATATCTTTAATTTATTAGGAAGATAACAATCAGTTGAATAGCTGTGCTAAATGAAATTTCTAGTTTTAATTTTTTGAAAATGCTGTGCACTGATATCCAAATGACTGTACTAGTTCACATTTTCCCCCAGTAATGTAGGATAGTTACTTTTTCACCACAGCCTCACCAGAATTGGTTTTTATTGGATTTCTTAATGATTATCATTGGTTCTGGAGTAAAATAAAATCTCATTGTGGTTTTAATTTCTATTTCTCTAATGGCCAGAAATATGTATTTATGGGAAATTTGTACTTTTCCTTTAGGAAGTGTCTGTTCATTTCAGTTGCCTTTTTAAAAGCTGTCTTTTAGGGGGTCTACTTTTGGGGTTCCAGATATTAGTCCTTGGGGATGAGGCTGGCAAAAGTTTTTCCTGCATGTAGGTTATTGCTGTATTCTGTTGGTTGTTTCCTTTAGCGTGCAGAGGTTTTTGATTGACATAGTCCCATTTGATGACTCTAGATGTTAGTTCTTGTGCAGTTGCAGAACCATGGAGTTTTTTTCCTATGCCTATGCTTTAAGAATCTGAACAACTCTATGGTCCAGCGAATTGTGTTTCAGCTTTAATATCTCAGTCTTTGATCCTTTCTGATTTTAATTTACTACATGGAGACTGATATGAGTCTAGAGTCAGTCTTGTGGGATAGCCAGTTTTCCAGGCAACATTTGCTAAAGAGACTGCCTTTTCAGCACATAGTTTGGGTCCCTTTGTCAAAGATCATGGGAATGAGTATGTCTGAAGAATTTCTCTGTCCTCTATTTTCTTTCACTAATCCACATGCCAGTTTTGATATTAGGACTTTGTGCTGTTTTTAAAATTGTACCTTTGTGATAAAACTTGAAACTCTGGGATTGTATTATCTCTGGCTTTGCTTTGTTATCCAAAAGTGCTTTGCTATCCTGGATTCTATTCAATTTCCATATGAATTTTGAGGTTGTTTGATCTATATCTGTGAGGAACTCTCCTCCTATTTTTCTAGCGAATGTCTTAATCTATACATAAGTTTGAGGAGCATGGTGATATTAGTTCTGCATACCCAGAAATAGGGAATATCCTTCCATTTTATGATATTATCTTCAATGTCTTTTATCAGTTTTTGTTTTCTTTTGTTTTCCTTGGTTGGGTAGGACATTTTGTGGTTATAGAGATCTTTCCCTTCCTTGGATAATTCCTAAGACTTTAGGATGTTATTGGGAATGGTACTAGTTTTCTAATTTCTTTTTCAGTGAGCATTTAATCTATGTATGGATATCCCATTGATTTTTATGTGTTAGTTTCTTACCCAGATATATTGCTGAATTTAGTTATTGATTCTTTAAGTCTTTAGGGGACAATTCTTTGGGTCTTCTATGTAAATGATCATGTTTGTGCTAATCAAGATAATTTACTTTCTTATACAAACCCCTTTTATTTCTGTTTTTCTGACTAATATTTCAAGTATTGAACAGGAATAGTGAGAGTGAACATCCTTATCATCAAAGGATAATACCTTATGGTGAAGTAAGCTGCATCCCAGGGATCCAAAGGTGATCAAAATCACTAATGCAATTTTGTCATCACTAATGACAAAATCACTAAATGCACCACATCAAACAAAGCATGAATGACATTACCTGTGCTGATCAATAGATGCCTTGGACAAAGCCTAACTCCCATTTATGATAACAGTTCTGAGTAAAATAGGTACAAGAGAATCTTAATTCAATTTGATAGAAGACATTATGATAAATCAATGGCCAAAAGCATATCAGATGATACAAACTGAAAATTTCCCTTCTAAAAATCAGGAATGAAAACCTGAGGCTTCTTTGTTTTATTAACTTAAAATAATATTATTCATATATCAGGTCAATGTGAGACAATACTTGATTGGAAAATTTGGAGCCTGGATAAAGTTATAATCAATTAAGGTAAAATAGCATTGCCCATGGCTTTCTGGGTAGCAAGCAAAGCCCTCCTGAAGAGATGTCTGTCCATGCTCTAACAGTCAGATCAAATGAAAGAAGGCCCACAAAAAATTCAGGCTCCTCGTGAATCCCTGCGTCAAATCCCAGCAATCTCTGCCCAGCATCTTGGGTCGATATATGAACACTTCTGGTTCATCTTACTTTGCCTGGATTAAACAATATCCAAATGGTTCTGAAAGCATTAATTCTTGGGACTGTGCTGTTTCTGGAAGAATTGGCATTTGAATTAGCTGACCTGATAATGAAAACATTACCCACTAGTGTGGATAAGCATTACTTGATCTGTTAAGGGCCTACCCAACACAAAGGACAAGGAAAGGTTATGTTTACTCACCTGGAATGGGCCGCCCTTCTTCTCCAGCTTGACTGTTTAGACATGGGATTTGACTTACATGCCTGCATTTGCTGGTTCTAGGGCTGTGGGTTTGGGCCCCTTGGCATTCTATCTTATGAATGAAGATTATGCATTTTGAGTCTTCTCAAATTCCATAATGAGATGTGATTATCCATCAAGACAAAGTTTCATTCATTTGTTTCTACAGATCAATCCTGTTAGTGCTATTTATTAGTAATTAATGCACATGATCTCTAACCTTGTGAGCTGGGAGAAGTGACATGACTTTCATTATCAGCATAGGTAATGGCATCATCTACCAAAGACCTGGACTGATGATAAAGGAGAAGACACAGTTTCTGAAAGTCGATCCTATGGCTGACACTGAATGAAAACATTGCTTCGTGCAGATGAATTTCAACTTCTGCTGAGACTTTCATTTTAGTTTAAGCCATTGTGTTGAGTAGGAAGATGACACAATCATACTCATATAGTACTTTTATTCTCTGTGAACAACTTTGTGCTTTACAAGATTAGAGATGTAACAGAAGCATCTTTAACACTAATTGTACCTTTATTCACTGTGAATTCAAAAATGCACAGCAGCTGTTCATTTGTGGTTGTATTTTATCCATATTTACTGCATTTGTGACACCTTTAGCCACTGTAAAAGCCTCTCCACATTGCATGTTTCTCCATGGTTTGTCCTCATCCCGTGGCTTGGTGGTAAGCCACTGGTCTACCAGTTTCTTCCTGGGCCAGTTGGAATAGAAAGGATTTGAGATTTCATTATGCTACTGAGAATTTTATACAGCTTAAAATGTGTGAATTGTTCATTTCTGTATTGTTCTACAGTATTTACTGGCAGGTAATTGAAACCACAGAAAATGTAACCATAAGCAGAGTTAAGGTGGACCATCATAGGTCTTAAGGGATATCTCATGTTGTGCTGTGATACACAGGAGGCTGAAGTGACTTCCGAGAGTGGGCCCTCTAGGTATAATGTTAACTTTACTGACAATGCAATGACAAATATAAACCCCTTCATGAAGATATATGGAGATGAACAATGGAATTTACAAGTGAAGAAGGGCAATATATTCAAGAAGACAATACTTCCCAAGTTACACAGTTGATGATTCAATTCTAAAGATACTGCTGTACTTTTCTGTTATATTTCTCAAAAAACATATGCACTGTTTATGGGGAATTGTACAATGTTCTCATTACCTAATCATTCATTTTTAAAGGACATGGAATATGTTTTATTGTATTTCAATATAATTTCTTGTTTAGAAATAAGATTTGCATTGAGTTATTAAATGTCATTCATGTTCCAGAAGTTATACACTAATAAAAGGACAAAATAGATGATAACATAAACTTTATTTCAACTTAGTGCATAAAATATTGCCATAACTTTATTCCCTCAATGAGAAGAATAATTGAAAAATAGTATCATTCTTGTATTTGATTCAGTTTATCATATCATATCTCATTATAGTACTCTCAGGAAATGTTACTGTTATGAATGACATGAATAGAATAAGCAATCTTATTTGCTTTATTATGAGCTCAGATTACATAAGTGATATGAATAGGAGGTTGCTTTTATATAGAAGCTTGTCTGAATCACACAGCCAGCTGTTTGTCTTGATACTGCTTTGGATGTACTTGTGAAGATATTTTTAGATGAGATTAACATATATAAATACATGGATGTCAAATAAAGTGTATGGCCCTCTATAATATGAGTACACTTTATCCCATTAACCTAAGGTCTTTATTGATGAATATAGATGGCCCCTGAGAAAGACAGAATTCTATAGAGAAGCAGCCTTTTTTTTTTTCTCCTTGAACTTTGTTTCAATAGGTCTCAAAAGTCTGTGACAGGCTTTTTGTCAAGGCTTTTGGCTGTTTCCATTAAAAAGTATTGATTTTAAAAACTAATCACTTAAAAACTGCCCCCCCACACACATACACATACACATGGTCCACAAAACATTCTTCTTTCCTTCTGAAGGTTTTACAATGCATTGTTATCTTCAACCAGTCTTTCACTATTCAACTTAAATGGCCAGTTGAGAGAAACAGCTCTGAGACTGGTCTTCCACCACATATTAAGCCTGGAGGGGCAGACTGGCCAGATAGCTCAGCAGACTAAAGCACCTGCTTAGGTAGAATGCAGTGGCCTGGGTTCTATGCCCTATGTGTCATTTTACCCAGCCTCCAGGGCATGCTGAAAAGACAATGGAGACAGCATGGTTGTGTGCACTTGTAATCCTAGCACTTGGGAATCACTATGAGTCCAAACTATGTAGTGAGACCCTGTAGACCTATAGCAAATACATTAAAAAAAAAAAAAAAAAAAGACTGGGATAGCAGGTGTTAGTGGTAATATTCCTTTAGCCTTCTGAGCTTTCTTGGCAGACTTGGTGACCTTGACAGCTCCAGCAGCCTTTTTGTCTATAGCTTTGATGACACCCGCAGCAACTGTCTGTCTCATATCATGATCAGCAAAATGACCCAGGGGTGAGCAGTCAGAGAAGCTCTCCACATACTTGGGCTTGCCTGGAACCACGTCAACAATGACAATGTCACCAGATTTCAAAGACTTGGGTCCATCTTCCAGCTTCTTACCGGACCAGCAATCAATCTTGTCATTCAGCTCAGCAAACTTGCAAGCAATGTGAGCTGTGTGACAATCCAGGACAGGGGCACAGCCAGCACTGATCTGGCCAGGATTAATCACCTGAGCAGTGAAACCAGCTGCTTCCATTGCCACACTGAACATCTTTGACAGACACATTCTTGACATTGAAGACCACATTGTCCCCAGGAAAAGTTTCATTAAAAGTTTCATAGTGTTGTAACTCAAAAATCAGATGACAACAGGACAAGTCCAAAAAGTTAGAGAAGCGCTTTATTTTAGCAGGTACGCTGTGGCGTTCTCTATGCAGAAGTGCAAAGAGGCACTCCGGGCCATTACAAGGAGCAGTATTTAAGCTTCAAAACTGCAAACCAGGGAGGGGAAGGGGGAATGAGGCAAGCTTTGTACAGAAGCAGATCGCATTGGTTACTTGGGGGTAATGTTTAAAATAATTGATTAGCACCTTTTGTAACAGTTATTTGGGCAGCTAATTTGTATCTTCTGGCACAAACAGCAGTTGGACAGGCAGTTTGAGATCAATTAGCTAATTTTAACAGCAGTTGGACCAGCAGTTTGGGGTTGATTAGCTAGTTTTCCTGGAACTCGAGGCTCTGAGGGTGGAGTACTAGAACAAGTTAGAATAAAACAACAAGGAGGGAACAAAATAGTGACTGAGGGGTCAACATGGAGTCAGTTAGGCTATAACACATAGTGCATTTCAACAGACTTAACTTTAGTTGTGACATTGATTTGAATAAAGGTGACCACCATGCCAGGCTTTAGAACACCAGTCTCCACTCCACTCGGGGATGATACCAACACCACCAGTTTTGTAGCCATTCTAGAGGGGCAGCCACAAAAGCTTGCCATTTGGGTGAGTGGCTAGAAGTGTTGTAGGCAGCTGAGTTAGATAGAAATATTCCAGGCAGTCAGACAGGGCCAGGTCCTCAAGGAAACAAGATGGCAGACAAGGTGACTTTGCAACTTCGGAGATACAGACACTCCCAATGGGCCACACCTCAAGATCAAGACAAAGGAGGAAACATAGCTGCATACTTCCCTAGGGATGGGCATCAGAGATTGATATCCTAGATAGGTATCAATCACTTTGAAAGAGCCTAAATGAGTCACTAGCCCAACACCCATCAGGAAGAAACCCTGTCCCATATTCATGCCCGCTTGCTATGTGACTCACTTCCCTATTTGTTCCTGAACTTAATCAATTTTACCTGAGCAATGGTGCTTGTAATCTCATTGGTTAACCATGGTTTTGTCCTACCTCTTGTGAACCTAAGTGAGTTCCCATGTCTTCACCAACTTAGACCCACCTCACCACATGGTTTTTCTCTATAAAAGTCATTGGAAGAGACAGTTTCTGGGGGAACTACCCAGTCAGGCACCCCTCCTGTCCCTCTTGGACAGGAGCTTTCTTTCCTTCAATAAATCTATTCTGCTCATAACCTCCGTTTGTTCCTAAAATTCATTCTTCGATTTTAGAGAACATGAACTCATACAGGTCAGGTCCAGAGATCATTTTTACCTATGTCATTTGGAGGTTCAGCTTATCGTTGGGAGGTCACCCACCCAAGATCAGTTTTTCTCCCTGTATCAGAAGGATTCAATCCAAAGCTTCAAGCAGTGTGGTTCCTCTAGTTGCCATCTTTATGAGCGACCTTCCATCCTTTCAACCAAGGCATATTAGCCCTTGGTTCCAGCATGTTGTCACCATTCCAACCAGAAATTGGCACAACAGCTATGGTTTTCAGGGTTGTAGCTTAATGTAGGTGCTGACTTCCTTAACAGTTTCCTCATATCTCTTCTGGCTGGAGGGTGGCTCCATGGAATCCACTTTGTTGACATCAACAATTAGTTGTTTCACATCTACTGCATAAGCCAGAAAGGCATGCTTGTGAGTCTGCCCATTCTTAGAGATATTCCAAGAATATTCCTTTGAATTCACCAACATCAGCAGCAACCATCAGGACAGTGCAGTCAGCCTGAGATGTGCCTTTAATCACATTTTTGATGCAGTCTCTGTGTCCAGGGGCATCAGTGATGGTCACACAATACTTGCTGGCCTCAAATTTCCACAGGGAGATGTCAATGGTGATACCATGCTCACACTTGGCTCTCAGCTTATCCAAGACCCAGGCATACTTGAAGAAGCCCTTCCCCATCTCAGCAGCCTCCTTCTTAAATTTTTCAATGGTACTTTTGTTGATGCCACCACATTTGTAGATCAGATGGCTGGTGGTGGTGGCCTTACTGGAGTCCACATGTCTGATGACAATGACAATATTAATGTGGGTCTTTTCCTTTCCCATATTGGCTGTGGTTTATTGGGTTTTATGGCAAACCCATTGTGAAAAAGTGGCAGCCTTTTTTCCTTTTTTTTTTAAATAAAATTGTAGTTCTTTCATTATTCTTCTGGTCTATTTCATCTTAGGGTTAGCTTGCAAGTCTCTAAAATCACATAAACCAGTCTCTTTCTACACACACAAACACATACACACACAGAACTATACACACACACACACACACACACACACACACACATACAGTAGGTTCTGCTTCTCCTGAGAACTCTAGTAACTCTGACATGTGTGGTCAGGTAGTTTATAAAAAATTTATAGAAATTGGTGATTTTAAAAATCAGCTTCTCTAGTTAGTTTTTCAAGTGATAATTAATTTATTACCAAATAACAATGAAATATGCATTACCAAATAAAAGTAAAATATATTTTATCTAAATATCATAGATTTTATAAATGTGTAAGAAAAAGTGATTAGTGAAAAGGATGAGAATTGAATTACATAATTAACTCTTTTCATTTTGTGAAAGGTACTTGTACACCTTTACAAGTTCACTTTAATGCTGAGACTTATTCTACAATGAAGTTATGTACTTAACATCAGTCCACTAAATACACCAAATTTTATTAATCTACATAAAGTGATGGTATCATACCATGCTTAAAAATGAGGATTTGTGTTAAAGTTACTGAGTCAAACCTTGCTGGGATCTGAAAAGTCAAATTAAATCAATATTGCTAATCTGATCAGTATGTTTAAACTCTTAAGTTAAAAACTTGTGTTCTAGGTTTAATACACATATATTATGTATTTATCATCTATCTATCTATCTATCTATCTATCTATCTATCTATCTATCTATCTATCTATCTATCTATCTATCTATGCTCTTCTAAGCTTGTGTTTTTCTGATGACCAAAATGTTGGAATGGAACATAGTCCCTGACTTAAAGATCCTCACGGTGTATCAACAAAGACACACATACTTTAAATATCATTACAGTGAGCAAATGTTTTGAATTGGCCAAGAGGGAAGACAAACACATCACACAATTGCTGTTCAAAAAGTCAGGACAATTTACTCTCACAAAGAATATTGGGTTATCATTGAGAGATATAAAAAAACACACTGCACCACTGGAGCAAGAGGTATATAGAGAAACAAATAAGCAGGTACAGTCCCAATTTCACATGATCCTTATATTCATAATAGTACACTCTTCTCCAGTGAATATGTTTTTACAGCCACCAAGACAAAAACAAGTAAAAGACAAGAAACACTACTGTTGCTGATATTTTGTATAAATCAAAAGAAAGCTCTGCTCACTAAAACACCTATATTTAATGCAACAAATCACTTATAATAACATTAAAGCTTGTTAGAAATCATTATATACACTTCTCAATCCCCACAAGGAATTTAATCATTATTTACTGCAAGCATGTAACAATAAAATTTGAAAATAAATTGTGCAATTTGATTTTGAAATTGCAATTACAATAGAAATTCAAAACAGTATTCTTTTTGTATCTGATATTAAATTCACAGTGTGGTCTAGCTGACTCTAAAGGTAAAAGAGTGAATCTTTATACTGTTTTGCTCTCACACACAAGCTGATACAGATATGATGTTTTTCCTCAATATTGATTATGACAACGAGTCAAATGTATGGAGCTATCTATGTAAACTGAATAACAGCTCTTGCAAGATGTCTACTTCTAGATCTGATTTTAAATATGATATATTATATGAAAAATTGAAGATAAAATGAAAACATGGCTTGTTCTTCACTACCTATGTAGATAAAGGAGATGCACAGAAATTAGATTCAAAGCATAAGAAAGATGGGAAGAAGCAAGGCTCTTGATTGAAGATAGTGAATGCCACAGAAAGAGCACAGGGATCTCCATTAGTTGTGGGTGTTCTGCTATCGAGTGCTGAGTAAGGACCTGAAAGCACATTTTGCTTAGAACCTCCAGACCAAAAAAAAAAAAAAAAAAAATCTAACAGCTTATTTAGTCTTTCGGACTCTGAAAGTACAAAATAAATAAATAAATAAACCCCTAGATTTTACTTGAATAAACATTGTTAACTTCCAGAAGTAGCACAACTAATATTGATTCTGGACTAAATTGCTCTCCAGTGTATTTTTGTTTAACTATTTACTTATGTATCTGTCTGTCTATCTATCTATCTATCTATCTATCTATCTATCTATCTATCTATCTATCTATCTATCTATCATCTATCTATATATCTGTCTATCCATCTATCTATCTATGTATGTGTCAATGTATTATTTCTGTGTTTCGTAAATAGTGTAGGGTCTCACTACGCAGCTCAGACTCATAGCGATCCTCCTGTTTTCAGCCTCCCCAGCGCTGTGATTACAGGCGTGCACCACCATATCAGGTCTCGGTGGCCGGCTCAGTGTACCCAGGGCAGGGCCAGCATGGCATCCAGCCCCTGCGCTTGCTAAGTAGGTGCTTAGTCCCCTGAGCTACCTGCTGGCTCTCTCTACTGTATTTTTAAATATTATTTACTTTGTAGATGGGTGACTTACCATTTTAAATTCAAGATATATGCTAAGAAAGAATTTAGAAGCCCACAGTAATGAATATATATATTTGTAAGATACCTGCATTTTTTAATATTTTAAATAACATTTTATTTTAGAATGCATTTTTACCTCATACAAAAGTTGCTAGATTATTTCAGTTCCTGTTCTGAATACCCTGTACCAAACTTTTCATAAAACAACAGCTGAACATCAAAACTAGTTAATCAATATTTATATATTATCAAGAATGAAAGTCTAGCATTGGGGAGATAGCTCAGGAGCATAAGTGCCTGCCTGACAAGTGATCCCTGGTGCCAGAAAAAAAATTAAAGTCTACACAGAGTATATTTTGAGATCCTTGATTTTGTCTAATTTCTTTTTTTATGGCCCTAGGATTTCACTCAAATTATAACAGTACATATAATTTTCATGCTTTTCAGGCTCATCTCTCCTCTCGTGTTGTCAGATTTTTTCTTTGCCATTTTCATACCTCATACATTCTGACTCAAATGAAAGCAATTCCTCCATTTTTACGGCTTTCTATCATTCCATTATGGTGGTTGCTTAATTTACGTACACAAATTCACCACACTCATGAAAATAGATCATCTCTGTACTTTCTGTAAGAAATTTGATTTTACTTACACACTCACTTTGTAGGCTACTGCATGATCACATGCGCACACAAAAAATATTCACATCCTGTGCAATACAGAGAATATATGTGCAATACACCTTAATATAAATCACTGATAAGGTTGGTAATTTTTAAAAAATTATCTTATTTATTTAATTATTTGGTACTGAGTCTTGCTAAACAGCTTGGACTCATAACGATCCCCCTTTTTCAGTCTCCCCAGTGCTGGGATTATAGATATGTACCAACACCTGGTTTTGGTGGCCAACTCTGTGTGCCAGGGGCTCTGGGGACAGTAGGCCATGGAGGTACTTGGGATCAAACTTGGGTCCATGTGGTTGCTTGGTAGGTGCTTCAGCTGCTGAGCTATCTTCTCAGCTCAAGTTTGTTAAATTTTTAAAGAGAAAAATAAAACAAAATTTAAATACAAGATAAGAGGGCAATAATGGTTAATCCATTATATAGCGTTATCTTTAAAGTAGTTAGTTACTCAGTAAGTCATGTAACATGTGTGTGTGTGTGTGTGTGTGTGTGTAACATATATGTGTATATTTGGTACAAGATCTCACTATGCAGCTCAGACTCAGTGATCTTCCTGCTTCAACATCTCCAGTGCTGCTATTACAGGCATGCACTACCATGCCCAGACTCTGTGGAAAACTCAGCATGCCCAGGGATGGACCAGTGTGGCATGAGGTTACCAGCAAGCAAATCTTTTCAATAATCTAAGTGAAATCTTTAGGGCTGGCCAGAAAGCTCAGCAGATTAAAGTACCTAGAATCAGGCACAGGCACTAGGAGTTTGATGCCCAGGCCTTCCTTGCCAGCCCTGCCCCTGGGGCACACTGAGACTGCAATTGAGACTGAGCGTGGTGGATCTTGTCTGTAATCCCAGTTCTTGGGAGGCTGTAAACAGGCAGATCACTATAAGTCCTATCTAGTAGTGAGACCCTGTAGAACATTCCCTAAGATAAAATAAAACAGAGAGAGAGAGAGAGAGAGAGAGAGAGAGAGAGAGAGAGAAATCTTTAGATACTTTCAGCTTTTTACAGTAGCAAGACAATACAACATTTTCACATGTGCATCTGATTTTTTTCACTTATATGCATGGTCTCCAGTTGCATCCACTTATCTACAAAGTCTCAAGTATATATTTCTCTATGGCTCAGTAGTGTTCCATTGTATAAAAATACCACATCTTTTTTATCCATTCCTTGCTTGATGGGCATTTGGGTTGTTTCCAAGACCTATCTGCTACAAACTGTATTGTTATAAACATGGGTGAACATATATTGTTGTGACAAGTTTGTTAATTTTATGACTAAAAGCTTCATCAATGGGAATTTATCCCATGCCTAACTCATTTCAAGAAATATAAGCTACCACTTTTAAAATAACTTGTACAAAGAAAGAATTCTATAAACAAAGAAAGTATTATTCAAAAGCAAAATAGAGTAATCTCTTTGTTTCTATGATGTCTACATTAACAGATTCAACCAACTACATGTCAAAAATATTAAATTCAAAATGAATGTTCTGAAAACATACATAGCTTTTTACTATCATTTCTTTACAGAATAGTAGACAATACCTGCATAGATAGTATTCAAGGGCCAGGGAGATGGCTCAGTGGAATAAGTGCTTCCCTGGCAAGGGCCTGAGTTCAATCCCCAGTTTCACAGAAAAAAAAAAAAAAAAAAAAAAGATAGTATTAAAATATAATGCTATGTTATACCCGAGGTGCTATAGTTGTTTTTCTCATAGCTGAGATAAAATACACAACACCTAAAGGGAAAAGGATTATTTTGGCTCACAGTTCATACCAGGTTCAGTATGTAGTTGGCTGGCTCCAGGGCAGAATGACATGGCAGAGGGGCATCTCAAATGAAAAACAAGTTTATGGAGGAGGGGGGAGTGCAGGAAACATCAAAGCAGAAGCGTCCACAGCAGCAGCCTGACCCTTTCATCTTCTCTAGAATACCTGCCCTTTGGGTAGTGCCGCTCACAGTAAGGTGCAGCTTCCTATTACTCACATCTGAACTAATCAGTGGACTAACAGAACCTTAATTCCAGCACTTTACAACCTAGTTCCAGCTCCCTCTGGGAAGCTATCTCTGGAAATTTCCACCTATGTTGCCTTAGAGGAACATATTGTTATAGCCACAACATGAGGCTTACTCTTAATTATTGGGGTCGAGGGCAATATCCATGCGGATGTTTTAGTATATTAAGTTTTTAAATAGTTGCAAAAACATTATATTTCTGAAAATTTTTGGTACCCAAGTTTATGAATCCTTAAATATATTTGAATATGTGGCAAGAATTTAAATGACTAAAACTGAATTACTGGATAATAGGGTGTGCAAACATTTCAAAAGTAGAACAAACTTCTTAAAAGTTAGATATTAAATAAAAATAATGTATTTGTGAAAGAAATAATATTTATATATGAGATGACTAGTTAAAATTATAAAATGAAACTAACAATTGAAATATTAAAATGCTCTTATTCCTTATGTATATCAATATAAATCTCAGATACTATAAATTTATGTAGAAAATAGAATGACAAGTTACATTTGAGGAAAACAAATCAACATATTTAGATAATAGGATAAGTAGGAAAAATACTTGATGAATTTAAACTAATAAAATTCCTGGTTTCAGAAAAAAAGAACAGAAAATGTTCTGTGAACTACACACTAGTTTATAAAGATCATATATAAGAAAGAAATAAAGCATCTAAGTAGACAAAGATGTAGGTGATGGCCAGGTGGCCCAGAGGCCCTAAGGGAGTTTTTACAGCTGAGATACCAAGGTTGGAGAATGTGTGTGTAGAATACACCACCAGCAGCAGGCTTCATGGAGCAGAGCACAAGATGTCAATGAAGCAAGAGTGCCTATGTCTTTAGTGTCGAAATTTTATACAGGTTGTTGGCACTTATCCACATTCTTACGTAGGCCTACCAACAGTGTGCATGTGTTTGCCTGTGCTAAGTCTTGATTTCACAACTGTACTCCACTGTGCTTCTGCACTAGACAAGTGTGGACACATCCTCAGGTCCCCTGACATACCCCTGAGCTTTGAAGAAACCTGACTGGTTCCCCACAATCATGAATAGAAACTTTCCATTAAAAAATCAAATCATAAGTAAAAAAAGTAGAAGTCTCAATTCAGTAGTGATCGAATTATACTGTTAAACTAAATCACATATTTTAATCACCAATTATTTTAAAATTCTAATTTTATTAAAGGTCAGGATTATTAGAGAAATGGAAAAAGATATTCTGACGTTGTTTTGTAAATTCGAAGTGAAAACTGGGCAATCCATCCTATGATTTCAGATGAATTTGTACTTATTGACAATAGTTTTTTCCTCCATTTTAAAAATATAATTAATTAAAATAGTTCACAAATATGAATTAAACTAATGAAAACTTTAGTATGTGATATGGTAAATGTTCCATAAATATTACTCAGAATTCAACAAATGTCATTGAATAAATAAGAGAACTAGATTGTTTTATAATAAAAACAATGCAAATTTTCAGAATGTGTACAACACATCCATGCAGGATTACATTTCCAATGATGCTGACCATTTATAGAAGTGCATA
>PVKA01036382.1:0-21831 GCA_004027165.1 Ctenomys sociabilis
GGACTACAAGATAAACCCTGAGAAGACTTCAATGACCACATAGGAAATATAAAGTTCATGTGTTGGTATATAAGTTTTGATCTACCTAGGTCTTAACCATCCAGCAGAAAAGTATAAAAGTATAAAAATGAAGTATATATCGTGAGCCCATAATATTAAGCTGAGCTGTAAATGGATATGGTCGACAATTTCTTTGAATTACTCCCTATGGTTGCAGAAAGCTGGACTGTGTTGGATTGTGGTGTCGAGTGCAAGCACCTAAAGTAGTTGAATGTCAATGGAGTGCCCACTTTTGACAGGTGTAGACAAAGGAAGCGTTGTAGAAAGAAAAAACCATGATGTGTGTGTATAGACAGTACAGTTGGGATAGATAACGCTGTGCTTCTACATAAATCTATGATAGGCAAGATCTGCACTAAAGGTGGTTGGACAGGATATTATGTCAGCTTTTAGTGCTATGGTCATCCACTAGGTAAATAAATATTGAATTTTTGATATAATTCAGCTATAAAAAAACCTGTAAATATAATATCATGTATGCACCTTGTACAATACCAAAATATTATGAAAACAGTTTGCAATGTATTAATTCATCGACTCTGTATGGTTAAGGTGTTTTGAAACTGACTGATTGACATTTGTATTTTAATAAAATAAAAATAAATGGAAAAAAATAAATCACTGCAATTGATTATCAATTAAATATTGAACAATTCTAGCACTAGATTTCTTTTTTTTCTAATTTAGTTTTATTTTATTTGAAAGAGTAAAAACAAAAGCAAGAACAAAAATCAGGGACAGGGTAATGTACAATAATACATATGTTACAGATTTTCGTTTTTAATTTGTTGTTTTTATTTTGGACTTTTTATTATTATTTTTAAAGAATACAAAATAGTGATAGAAGAAAACAGCATTATATATGATACAAGATTTCACTAAACAAAGTAATAGGAATCCAACAATGATTGCTGTATTACACGATGCTATGTGCAAATTAATTTTTCAGATTACCAGATATAAATGTATAAGTTTTGTGTAAAATAAACAATAACTAAGAAGTTATAAGAAATTCAAGAGAGGAAAAAAGTCAGAGTAAAACCAAAAATTGTAACCTTTAATTGCTCTTTTCTTTTTTTATATTCATATAATTAGAATTCTCAAAGTAGAAAGGAGTAGGCAATAAACATTTAAAGATTTAAATTTTCTGAATTTAGTTCAACTTATAATACCATATTCCCAAGAAAAATGAACCTTTTGCACAACAAAGTTAAATAAAATCATACTAAGATAACACAAAAATGAAATTGTCCAAAGCTTATTATAAATAAAAAAATGATCAAAGCATATACATTAAAAATAGTAGCTATGGAAGAACAAAATTAAATAGCATCTTCTTCCACATTAGAAAGAAAAAAAGGATCAAGTGTGTAAGAAACTAGACTGATTAAAGGACTGAAAAAATGAAAAAGATCTATCCTGTTTGAATTTTATACTTAACAAACATACCTTTGAAAACTAAAAAGTAAAATGTTTTCTAGTTATACAAACTTGAAATATTTTAATACCTCCAGATGTAGCATATAGGAAATAACAAAGAGCATAATTCAAAAGGCAAGAGAAGTTGCAGTATGCTCCTGGATGAACAATAAAGAGCTCTCAAAGTGATAGTTATGCAGGACTATATAAAATATATTAGATGAACCCTTATTTAAAAGGTCATTGAAGATTTCTATGAAACAGTACCAATCTTATGTCAGGTTATACATGTATATTTATTTTCATATATATGTGTGTGTATGTGTCTCTAAAAGACAGGTAAGAAGTAATACAAAGTCATCAGAAAATGGAAATATACTTTTTAAAGTTTTTAATACTAGGAGAAGATATCATATGATGTTGGTTAGATAAACTGTAATTCAAAGATATAGTGTAAGTCTTAAAACAAAAATTAAGATTAAGAAATATTCAGAAAATTAAATACTAATTAATTAAAAATTAAATGTTTCAAAACAATTCAACTAAGAAAAGTTTTCATGATAGTAAACAAGTACTAAGAATAAAACATAAGATAAATGCTGGAATGACAAATAAATAACCATCACTTCTGACAGTTTGGGGATAGGATATTGCACAAAGTTCTAGTGTGTTGTGGACATGGATAATGACCACGACACTTACTGGTGGCCAGGTGTCACCTGTGGGACTGAGCTACAGCTATTTCCTTGAAATACACCCTGTAGTCCATATGGAATCTTGACCCATAGGGTGCAAGAGAAGCCCATTTGTAGAGTGTGCTGATGGAAATATTTTGCTTCTGTACACAAAAGAATAACTGAAAGATTACTATTGTATACCTCTTATTCTCCTGTGTTTAATTGTTTACCCTATTTGGTGGGTTCTTTCCATTCTTATTTATTTATTATTTTTTGTCTTTTTTGAGACAGGGTCTCACTATGCAGCTCAGGCTGGCCGTAGCTCACTTTGTAGCTCAGGCTGGTCTCGAACTCACAACAATCCTCCTGCCTCAGCCTCCCAAGTGCTGGGATTACAGGCTTGCACCACCACGCCTGGCTCTTCTTTCCATTCTTGTTCATGGGGTTGTGATCATTTTGTTCCGTCTCTAGAACATCATTTAGTAGTCTGTGTGGGCTTGGTTTTGTCATCATGAAATTCTTTAGTTGGTCTTTGTCATGGAAATATTTACTTCTCTATTATACTTGAAAGAGAGTTTTGCAGGGTATACCAGTCTGGGTTGGAATTTGTTTTCTTGCAAGACTTGAAGTACTTTGCTCCATGCTCTGCTTGATGATTTCTGAAGAGAAACCTGCCATTATTCTGATGGGTTTTCCTTTAAATGTGATCTGTTTCTTTTCAGTAGCAGCTTTTATTGTACTGTTCCTGTGATGAATTTTTGGGTCTTGATTATTATATGTCTGGGAGTGGTTTTAACTGAGATGATGTTATTTCGAGTTCTATATGCTTCAGTTCCCTGAATGTCAGATTGTTGGCCCATATTTGGGAAGTTTTCTGCTATTACTTCTGCCCATATTCTTTTTATATCATTTGTGTTGACTCCTTCCTTCTCATTGATGCCTATTAGTCTCACATTGTTCATCTTGCAGGTGTTGAATTAGTTTTTCCTGCATCCTGGTTGTTTTTAGGATATCTTTGCTTACTTTTTCACTAGCTGCAATGGTGTCTTTAAGGTCAGAGAGTCTATTTTCACTTTCGCTCAAACAGATTTGTGGGCTTGTGATTGAAGTTTTAATTTCCTGTATATCACTTTGAATCTGTTTCACACATTCTAGTTCTTTCCTATATAGCTTATTCAGGGGATCCATCATTTTTATATCCTGCTCTTTTTTAAAAATCAGTGTTCTTTAGAAGCACTTAGTACTTCTTTGATTATAGTTGTCACTACTTTTTTTTTTTTACTTCAGAAATTATTTCTGGCCGGGTGTGGTGGCACATGCCTGTAATCCTAGCACTTGGGAGGCTGAGGAAAGAGGATTGCTGTGAGTTCGAGACCAGTCTGAGCTACAAAGTGAGCTTAAGGCCTGTCTGAACTGCATAGTGAGACCTTGTCTCAAAAAGACCAAAAAAAAAAAAAAAAAAAAAAAGAAAGAAATTATTTCTGAGGACTCAGGGTCTGAGACAGCTTTTTGTTCCTTCTCTTTGTCATTTTGTATACCACCGACTTTCGACCTTTGGTGTAGAGCTTAGATGGAGTTATTACCTTAGCACCGGGTCTGAATCTAGGAATTTCAGACTCCTCCAGGTGAGTGTGGCTTGGGTCTGGCTGCTGTGCTCCAGTTCTTCCTCCTGCAGCCTTGCAGGTGAACCCTTTGTGTCACACTGGCAAGATGTTCTGCTCCTGAATCAACGGAGTGGGTCTTGCCTCTAGCCTCTTCACAGGGGGTTCTGCTGAAGGGTTCTACGCTGGGCCTGTGCTCTGGTTGATTCAGGATCTGGCGGCCTTGGGTGGTCTCACTCATGTGCTGGGCCTGTGCTCTGGATCCTGTTACAGATTTTCAAAACAAGAATAGCTGATTTTCAATCCCTGGTTCCACCAAAAAACAACAACAACAAAAAGAGCTGATTAACAATGGTTCATATATTATTTATTTTTATCATCAAAACTGTTGTTCAGATTAATAGATATAGTTATGAAAGAATGGACATATGATTGAATATCACAGTTTGCTTTCACAAAAATCTTAATGTTTTGTTGTCTCTCTTTTTTTTTTAAATTTATTTTAAAGATACTGTAGCAATAATTTATATGACATTAGAAATGGTATACCTTTAGAAGACCAAGATGACAGGTATTCAAGCATGGTTTTTGTATTACACATTGCTGTCCTCGATGTAGTTGCTTAGATTACAACTACAGAATCAGCATACAGAATTAGTCAAGGTGAACATTCTACACATTAACTGCTATTTTCAAAAAACCTTAGTACAATAACCTCAACCATCCTGTATATATATTTGCGTGTTTTCTTCCCCTGCCTTTTTTCCTATCCCTTCTCTTATCTTTCCTCCTCATTGTTTAATCCTTAAGTTCTGTTTCTTTCCATTTATTATATCTATTATACCTTTCAGGATTTATTTCTTCTTTTGGGTTCTTACACTAAGGGCACAGTATGACATTTACACTCATGGTTCTGGTTTATTTCAATTTTGAATATAGCCTGTAGTTGCATCCACTTATGTATGAAGGCTGTGAGTTTGTCTTCTTTTGTAGTTGAGTAATACTCCATTGTATAGAAATACCACATCCTTTTCATTCATTCCTCAGGTGATGGGTATTTTGGTTGCTTCCAAGATTTGGCTATGACAAATTGTGCTGCTATAAACATGGGTGCACATATGGCACTATGGTATAATGTTTTCAGTTCTTTTGGGAGAGTACTCAGAAGGGGAATAGCTGGATTGAATGAGACTTCCCATCCTTGTTTTTTGAGGAGTCTCCACACTGATTTCCATAGTGGTTATACCAGTCTGCATTTCCACCAGCAGTGCAGAAGAGTTCCTTTTTCCCCTCAACTTCTCCATCATGTGTTATTAATTGATTTCTTCATGATAGGCATTTTTTTCTGGGGTAGATGGTATCTCAGTGTTGCTTTCATTTGCATTTTTCAAATGGCCAGTCATGTAGAGCGTTTTTTCATGTATTTATTAGCCTCTTGTATTTCTTCCTCTGAAAAGTGTATATTCATCTCAGATGCCCATGTTTGGATTGAGTCTTTAAATTTAGGGCTCTAATTATTTTTAGTTGTTTTTATATTCTAGATAGAAGACTTGTGTCTGAGTGATTGTTAAGGCTTTTTTTTCCAAATTTGTGGATTGTCTTTTTGCTCTGTTGGTGATTTATTTTGACACACAGAAACTTCTGAGTAAGTGAAGGTCCCAGTCGTTAATTCTTCACTGTATTTCCTGTGTACTTTGATTTTTGTTCATGAACTGTTTGCCTACCCATATATCTTCAAGATTTCTACCTACATTCTCTTCCAAGAGATTTAGTGTTTCTCCTTTAATGTTTAGATTTTTAATCCATTTCGACTTTAGTTTAGTGCATGATGATAGACCTGGGTCTAGTTTTAGTTTTCAGCATGTCGAGATCCAATTTTTCCAGCAACGTTTATTAAAGAGTTTATCTTTCTTTCAGTAAGCATCTTTGGCCACTTTTGCTAAGATAAAGTGGCTGAGTGCTTTTGTAGCTGTGTCTTCGTCTTCTACTGTTCCATTGATACTTTGTTCTGTTTTTTTTTTGCCAGTACCATGCTGATTTTATAACTTTGTAGTATAATTTCAAGTCAGGAATTGTGATGCCTCCACCATGCCTTTGTTGCCCAGGATTGCCTTTGTTATTCTAGGTCTTTTCTGGTTCCAAATAAATTATAGGGATGTTTTCTTTAGATCTGTGAGGTATGTTGGTGGTATTTTGATAAGGATTGCATTAAATGTGTGTAACAATTTTGGGAGCATGGCTATTTTCACAATGTTGGGTATTCCTATCCGGGAGCAAGGAATATCTTTCCAGTTTCTGAAAACCTCTTCAATCTCTTTTTTCACAGTAGTGTAATTTTCATTATATAGATCTTTTATTTCCTTAGTTAGATTAATTCCTAGGTATTTCATTTCTTGGGTGCTATTGTGAAGAATACTGTTTCTCTAATTTCTCTCTGTGTTTTTGTTATCTATGTGAAGGAGTGCTATTCATTTTTGGGTATCGAGCACCAGATTTCTGAGGATCATGTCAACACAATGTATAGCAGGCAATGTTTGATATTAATGATATTAATAAATTGACATAGAGGCACATGTGGATTACAGACAAGACTGAAATTAGCAAATGGTCATTAATGTCTTGGCACCCCAAATTGAGAGAAATACTACAGGTGAAAACTTTACTTACCCAAATTCATCCTAGCTCAGTAGTGTCAGTTAAGAGATAATCAGGTTAATAGCTAACCATGATTTGTTCTTGCACACTTTTCCAAAAGTGCTTTGTTCTTCACATTTGTGAGACTTGTCTATATCAGATGCTCACCCCTGTCTCTTTGTTCAACCTACCAGCACACCCCTAATCAAGTCGCTAAAGGCTCCAGGAAACATGGAACTCCTGCTCTTAATCATTCTGTAACTTTGACCATCTAGTACCCCTCATAACTAAATATTTATTTTTTCTCTGTGTTTCATTCTATCCTTATATCTGAATAGGGGATTGGTGATCCTTGATTGGGGCCTTGATTCCAGAACAAATAACATGAAATTGCTGGTACTGAACCACCTGTGGCCTATACAAGTGTTAAACACTGGCAAATTTTAACCATTAAAAAATGGCTAAAAATAAAATGCTTGAAAGTGAGGAATTTAAAGCCTGCCAAAGTACCTGGATTTGCAATTTGCTAAATCCAAGAGTTCTGTAACTGAGGCTAACATGGTGCTTTGCAAGATGGAAGATGGAAGAACTAACCTTGCTGCACCTAGAATTTTCCTGCCTGCCATTCAACAGTATGGGTAAACTTTTTCACTAGATTAAGCCAAATGCTGTTCTTTCCTGGGCTCACAAATTCATGCTAAATCTAATAGCACCAACAACGTTACATAGAGTGATAGAAGAGAACTGCCTAGAATGCTTTTGCCTGTTTATGCTCCAACACTTTGAAATGATCAGTTCTTTATCCTCTTAAAAAATCCACTTGGAATTTTTTGAGTATCAGCAAGGGCAATGGTTTTGAAGAACCAAGCTGAGATATAGTTCCAGTCAGTTCTGCTGATAGTTCCCATCAGATCCACACTCTAGGGGTCGATTCTAATTACCTGGGGGCTTATTATAATAATCCTCCAATTATAATATTCCTTGGGAGGTAGCTCTTTTCTTTTTTCATATCTCTGTTTTTACCCATAAACACAATTTAAAATGCATTGGCACTAGTGCGGTTTTTAATCCTTATAAAGAACTTCATCTCATGTTCAAAGATACATTTTAAGAATCCAAGCCTTTAAACACTGAAAGATTTTGCAACACCTACTCACCTTTAAAAAAAAGTAATAACATACCAAACCTGCTGATGTCACTTTTCATGGATGTTGACGCATCTAGGTTGTCAATTCTATTTCTGTTCATTTAACCATAGTCTCCAATTTCCACTTATAGAATTTGGCATGGAAACTGATTTTGCTGAAACTTCAATGGCTGCAAAGCCTTGTAAAGAATGGCACAATAAAAATACCCTGAACTGCTTTTATAATGATGTATACAATGCCTTTTGCTGGGGCTAAATTATGAAATAAGGAGAGAGAGGCAAAGTCCCTAACAAAAACTGCCATTTACACATTCAAATTCATCCTAATACATAAGTACTTTTTTTCTATTTATTACATTGATATCTCTTAACTCTGTTGCTCTGCAGGGAAGCTATGCAATCAATTTGAGCTTAAACAAATAAATGTTTATTGAACAAATGAATGAAGCAAACAAAGACTGAATTCTTTTACAGAGTCAAAGGAGGCAGCATTAGTGGCCATTTAGAGCATCCCTATCATTGTGCATCTCCTTTAACTGTGCTAAACAACGAACAGACCCACAGCCTCCACACCAGGGGGAGGTAAGGTAGTGGCTGTAGGTTTGTTGAAGGAGAGAGCTATACATTAAGAGTTGCAATTACAACTAAAATGTTTGAATAATGATTCAGGAGGAAATCTGACCAACTGATCTTGGGGATGTTTATATAGTACTGTCTGACCTTAGTAGATTCTCAATGGAAAGAAAGTCTAAGGCCATCCAGGTAGCTCAGTAGACTAAAGCACCTGCTTAGGCAGAGCAAGTGGTCTGAGTTCAATTCCTGGCATATGGTGCTGGCTCCACCCTGGGTTATGCTGAGACAGTGATTGAGACTGGGCGTGATGGTGCATGCCTGTAATCCTAGTGCTTGGAAGGTTGAACATAGGAGAATCAGTGAATCTGATCTACATAGTGAGAGTCTGTAGACCCTGCACTAAAAATACATTAAGAAAAAGAAAGTCTAAAGCAGAAGAAACAGCCTAAGTAAAGACATGGAATCAAGGAGGAGCTTTGCTTATTTTTGGAAGAATAAAAACTTAGAGGGCAGGTTCAGAAGTTGACAGAGGAGAATGGAAAGGCACTATCTGTGAAGAATATCAGCCCTAGCCTTCCTTCTCTCCAGTTTGACCTGAGACAGGGAATCTTAGAGGTACTGACAGAGTCCAGGCAAAATACACAGAGAACTTAAGACAATGGAATTCAGCTCAGGTCACTGAATTTCAGTTGCCTCAAGAACAAATATTTACAAGAATGTAGAAGACAGGTGTTCAGGAGAGGATGCACCTATGAGCAGATCCCAAAAGAGCATATTTGAAAGTGGGAACAATAGACAAGAGCCCCATCACCTCGGGTATAGTGCCCAGGATGACTAATGGACTGCTGAGGGCAAGCAGCAGTGAAGGAGGATGGAGGAGGCCTTCAGTGAGGCTGAGGGGCTAGGAGGAAGAGCTTGTTCCTCACACCAAGGAAGTGTTCATGGAGAATGCAGATAGTTACAAATGTTAAAAAGAAAAAGAAAAAAATCTCTACTAAGAGTTCAGAGATTATCAGAATATTACAAACAGAAACTCCCCAAACTGTAAAATTCCAGCCTAGCTTCAGTAGTGCTACTTTAGTAACTAGTTAGCCCACTGTGTATACACATTTCAGTGGTTTTTAAAATGACAATAGATCACTGCAGTGGCAAGGAATGCACTCTCCAAGGATGTTTTTGCTTATGCATTTTTACCCAATTATTAATATGAAATGAAATCTTAGGGAGCTCATGCAATTAGCCTTAGTACCGCAATTTATGTCAAAAAGTCCAACAATTATTTATTATACAAAACAAATGAAATGAGTGCAAGTGTGGTAGGTTCTGTAATGTAGAATAAATACTCTGGTTTGTATCCCTTATTGTCCATCAGACTCTCAAGGCATTCTTTGAAAATATAGCCTGGTTCATGAGACTGAATCCCTCCAATCAGTCTAGCCTAATTTCCATCAAGGGCAAGGCCAAGGAGTCATTATGTTTTGTAAGACCTTATCTGGACCTTATCTTATGAGTTAAGAGCCACCATATGGGATAATCAGCACTTTACAGCCTTGGTACTCAAAGTGGCCCGCCAAGCAACATTAGCAGCACCTGCTAGCTTATTAGGCTCAAAGCCTCAGGTGTAGCTCCAGACCTTTGGATCCAGAACCTGAATTTTAAGAAGGTGAAGACATTAAAATAGAAAGACCTCCTAGCTTTCTATTGCATGGATAATGGGTACTTTTCTGGAGATTATTGTGTAGACTTGGCCAAACCCACCTTAAGTATATCTTGAATCCTAGACAGCAGTTTAAACCCTGTCTACATTTTCAAAGCACCTTTCTAACTCTTAAAAATACACCCAAGGTCCAGCTTGATGCCAGGAGGTTCTGACTTACTGGTTCTAGGGCAAAGCCTGGACATTGGCAATTTAAAGCCTCCCCAGCTGATGCTGATGCAGAACTAGGGAGAAGATGCATTGTGCTATGAGGTCCTCTGGGGAAGCAAAAATTCAATTCAAATATAATAAGAACTTAAAAAGTATAATAAGAGTGCAATTTCAGGTATGTATTAATAATAGAAACCTCAGTACCGTGCAGCAGGAGGTTGTGACGGCAGTTTCTGAAGGGATCATTGACATAAAGGACAGCATATTCTTTAGGAAACTTTGAGTCCTTATTAAGCCCTTGCAAGGGTTTCAATTAGCTTAGAACATTCATAACAATTTTTAAAAGTTAGCAGAGATAGTGCCAGCATAAGAGCTTGTCTTATGCTAAAGTAGTTTATAAGGAAGAGGGAGAGAGCAAGACCTCGGAGATGGAGAGGTTGTTTTCTCTTAGCAATAAAGATCTGTACGCTCAAATTTGCTAAACTCTGAAATGGTGGCATTTTGTAAGACTAAAAGGCTTTGTGTGGGTGTGAGTAGAATGTCACAGATGAGTCAAAGATTAGTACCTAAATTACGGAGTATTAAATGGGAATTTTATGTCTCTATCTTGGAAATCAAGTTGGGAAGTTGGACATATTCACCGATTCCACAGCACTTTATATTGATACAGTTTAATAAGATGGATCATGTCTGATTCCAGAATGGAGAAAACTTTTTTTTTGAAGTGGGGGGGGGGGTAGTTTCAGGAAAGAGTCTACAGGGTGTTCAGGATCATAGTAATGTGACCGTTTACAGGGTGTTCAGACTCATAGTGATGTGACTGTTTGCAGCCTCCCAAGAACTGGGATTACAGATACATGCCACCACACTCAGTCTCAATCGACTTCTCAGCATGCCCCATGTTCAGGGCTGACATGGCAGGCCCAGGGATCGAAACCTTGGCCCCTGTACCTGCTTGCAGGGGCTTTAATCTGCTGAGTTATTTGGCCAGCCTGTTTTTTGACCCAGTTATTGTCATATTTGACTTATCCAAGACCACCTTCATAGTTTTTTGTTAGACAACCTCCAGTGCTTGAGAGAGGGTGCAACTTCAGGAGCTCATTATTTGTATTATTTCCAGGGCCCTGTGATGGTTCACGCAACACAGAAGCCAGGCTAATATGTGGTGGCTTATTTATCATCTCCCAAGAGCTCTCAAGTCTGGCACCAATAGGAATTCCTCATGTTCCTGAGGACTCTGAGCATCCCTTCAAACAAAAGATGAAATTATTAAATGAGCCAGCAGCCGATGGGAGAGTCCCCTGCATGGATCCTGGTGCCCTAGAACATGAAGCCCTGGGAGAGGAGTCTAAAGCACCTGTGGAAGCTGGATGTGGTGTCGCACGCCTGTAAGCCCAGCACTTGGGAGTGTGAGATAGGAGGATTGCTGTAAGTTTGAGGCCAGCCTCGGCTACAAAGCCAGTTCAAGTCCAGTTTGAACTATATAATGAGACCCTGTCTCAAAGAATAAATTAAAAATAAATAAATAAAACAATCTTAAAGAATGAAGAAAACTTGAACCATGTATTTTGAAATAGTTCTGTAAAGTTTTTCAAGCCTGGAGTCTATTGACAGGCCAGTTCTAAGTGAGTAAAATAAGATCTCAAAAGTCTTATGATTTTAATGTTTTTTCCAAATGCACAAACTGTTCTTCAATTAAAGTACTACAGTGCTCTCAGAGTGGACCTACCACTGGCAGAATGATTCTTTATGGATTGTTTCCTAGAATATTAAATTTTTGTGCTTAGTAGCTGCTTGTTTATTTCTCCAAACTGTCCTCATTCTCTGTGGATTGACTGAAAATACTGGAAGACATTGTCTCTATCCCTGAGCAATATAAGCACTTGTCCAACAAAAACAAGTAGAGTTCTGAACTCAGGAAAATATCTTATTTGCAAGCTAACATAAAAATGAACTCACAATTTAAAAACTGCAAAGTTATAAAGCTTAGGGTTTTAAATTTTGAATGGCAACTGTATTATTCCCAGTGATATGCGCATGTCAAATAGCTATCGTTATTTCAATATCTAGTAATAGCATTTTAAGGAAATTATTGTGCTGACTATACTTTGGAGCACTGGCGCCAGAAATTTTAATATTTCATAATTTTATTTTCCTCTAGCATGTAGGCGTAATTTACTCTCCATTCCAGTTCTTGAAATAGGATGGGTGCAATCACTTGCCTTATTTGTTCACCCTAACATTCTAATTTGGCAAAGAAGATTTGAAGAAAGACCATTCTGCATTCTCCCTTCCCATCTATTCACTGGTGCTTTGTGATCATGGCTATTTTTGGAAGTGAGTAGAGACTATTACAAACTGAAGCAAATAGAATACACTCTAGACTTTTAGAAAATACTATCTAATGCACTTCCAAATAAATTGATTTATTCCACTTTTGAAAAAAAAAATCATTAGAATGGTACTATAAAACATTCCCCCCCCCTTTTTTTTGTTTTTTTGAGACAGAGTCCATGCCTGAAACCCACAACAATCCAATGCTTCTGCCTCAGCCTCCTGAGGGCTGGAAATACAGGTGTGTGCCACCTCATCTGGCTATATAGCTTTCACAGGTAAAGAGAAATGATCAAAACTGAAGGATATGGTTACTGGCCTAACATCAGCACTGTGTCTCAAGGCTGGGCTGCAGAACATCAATCACTGTATGATTGGAAATGCAAGGCTGAATCTACTTCCTATGACATAGTGTGGCTGTGCTTTCCATGGAATCCAGGTGAAGTCCAGGGTTCTCACTTTAGCCATTTTCTTTGTGTCTTTAACTTCAAGGATTAGAAATGAGAAGCACTGTCTTTTATTTGGATTTTGACTTAGCTATTTACTAGCTCTGTGACTCTGAGCAGTCAACTGACATTTTTTCTTGGACTTTTTTCTTTTTTATGAAAAGAATTAATACCTGAAAAAATGCTATGAGAACTGTATAACATACTGTCTTTAGTATAGTTCTTAGCGTGTGGTCAATGATGCTACCTATTGTTATCCTTATGACTCACACATTTTGCTTTCCAATCCCAGCAGCTCCTCTATACTCATGTCCCCACGTGCCACTGGCGAGGGTGCCCAATTGGATGGTCATGGCCTGCCCCGACTCATCATGCTCAAAACTGGGCTTGCTTTGACATAAGAAAATATGAAGAATTTAGTATGATAAATAGTAAATGAGACCACATTTTAACTGATATTATTATGTATTTTTCAAAACTGTTCTTTCTCATCTATTTTTTTCTTCATAGAAGGCACATTACTTAAGACTGACTGTCCAATAGGTTAAAAGGCACTTTATATCTCTGCATTTTGTCATCCAAGAAAAAACTAAATGATCATAAGTCCAGATTCCTTGTAAGTGTCCTATGTATTTTTAGTCCTCAGAACCTCATTGCTTTTTTCAGTAGACTTTTAGCAGTCTCTGTGAAAAGAGACTTTCCTTTCTCTGATTCATCTGTCATCTGTGATGCTAGACTGAACCATTACCATTAAAACTGAGCATATTATTATTATTTTTTTTTTGTCTTTTTGAGACAGGGTCTCACTCTGAGCATATTATTTACTTACCTAAAATCTTAAAAAAATTTAGGGCGCCTCACCATCTGAGGCTGCTCATATCCATTAGTGTCTTGGACATTTTCCCCTTTTCTTACCATGGTATATAAAACCACATCTTTCTTGGGCCCCACCCCTCAGATGTACCATATTTTTTGGGCACAGCGATGCTCTAGAATGTTCCATGTACTCTCATTGCTAAGTACCATCACATATGTTGTTTTTCAGACCTTGAATATAAAGACACATTTTCATCCTTCTCTGTGAGGAAACATTTTGATCTAAAAGGGCCAGAAGCACAATGCTTATTTGAACATATGTTAGAAATCTAAAATTTATAAAACTCCTGCAGTACAATACAATATAATACAACACAACACAATACAATACAATACAATACAATACAATACAATACAATACAATACAATACAATACAAGATTCTTTAGGATAGCCAAAGATTTGCCAATAAGGCATGTACAGAACTCACTGGGGTGACAAACTTTACAAAAAATTGTTAGGGTAGCCAGGCATGGTGGTGCATACCTGTAATCCCAGCACTCTGGAGGCTGAGGCAGGAGGATTGTTGTGAGTTTGAGACCAGCCTGAGCTACAAAATGAGCTTAAGGCCAGCCTGAACTGCATAGTGAGACCCTGTCTCAAAAAAGAGCAAAAAAAAATTGTTAGTGTATGTCTCAGTTACTTTTCTGTCATTGTTGGGACAAAATATCCAATACTCAAAATGAAGGAAGGAAAGATTTATTTAGCTTACAGTTAGTGGAGGTTTCAGTCGATACTTGGCTGGATCCAAAGCAGAGTGCTACATGGCATAAAGCAGCAGTTCATGGAGCTGGAAAACATCAAAGAGCAAAGTGAGCAGCAGCATCTGAGGCAGCTATCCAGCCTCTTTCCCTTCCTTACATCTGTAGGCAGATTATCTGCACCAAGGAGCATGGAAACTCACATCCATGATCCCAACATTGGATGTCACAAATTATTCACAAATTCTAGAAGCCAATCCATGACTGTATGAAACTTGGGGGGACAACCAGACACAAATAATAACAGGCCTCTGGATCCCCCAAGGACTCATGTATATCTCTTCATGCAAAAGGCATTTCAGTCCATCTATAAGAGTTGCCAAATTTCTATAGTTTCAGCATTGTTGAAAAGTTCAAGTCCCAAGTCTCCTCCAAGATATAAGGCAAACTTTTAGCTATGAGTCCCTGTACAAATGAAAAACTAAGCACTTCCAACATTCAATGGCACAAGATTGCCATTACAAAAGGTACAAATGGCAGGATACAAAGCACTGGAACTAAAGCAAGTGCAAAATCCAGAAGGACAAACATTAGGTCTGGTAGTTCCATATGTAACATCCAAAGCAATCTGTGGCAAATTGAGAGCTCCATATGGTTCCACCTCTCTGGCACTTCTACTGGTTGTGGCTCCCATGGCTTCTCTATGGGGGCTGACTTTGCTCCCTCCTTTCCTCAGACAATCCACATTCCTGGCTTTTCCAAATGTCTGGAGTTTCCTTTGCACTGTAGGTTTCCCGCTCATAGTTTCGCATTCTGCCCTCCCAAGAGCACACTACTTAATCTCCCAGTTCTTCTGATATCAAGGTGGAAGATTCTTAACCTCAGAACTCTTGTTTTGTTCATGGACCTAAAGCCAATGCCTCATAGATAAAGCCAAGGTCTTCTGGCAGCTGGAGCAGTACCCAGGTTTTCTTCTCTATTGGCTGTAGGGGTCAATTGTGTGTATTGATGAGTACTTTGTACCTGATTCTGAGGAATAAATTCTGTATGCCAACTCCACACTGGAAACTGATGTGGACACCACCGCCATTTTAGAGCATAGTATTCTGTGGCTTTCTCATCCAAGCAGTCTTTTGCTTCTGCAATTTTGAGGCTGCAAAGGGTGATGTTCTGCTGCTCTTTGTGATGCTCAGGCCATCTTTTCTATTCTCCTGCTCCTTGACAATGTAAATCCACTAGCTCTGTCTTTCAAGTCCACAGCTTTATTGGCACTTCCTTTCTAGCCAAACACATTTTGAATCTCCTTTTGGGTTCTTTGCTCTTGATTTTTAACATAAATCTGACTAAAATCCCTCCAACAATAGCCATGCCACTGCTTCCACATTCAACTGCCTTGAAATTTATTTTTGCCAGATTAATTAGTGTCACACTTAATCTCAGTCTCAGGAAAAGTCTCTGGACATAAGCAAAATGCAGACAAATTTTCTGCCAAGCCATGCCATACATTGTCTGGAATCCATCAACCAATGTAGTGCTTCTTCCCAGAAGAAACCTCCTCTGCGAGGTCTTTGCAGGTAGGATTTCTATCAGACTTCTCATCTTCTGAGCTATGACTCGCATCTCCCATACAGAACAGTCAAAGGTGTTTCAGTGCTCCTCTTGTAGGCAACATCTCTGAACCTTTCCTATGTCTTCCCATAAACAATTCCCAAAGGCTTGTTATCCACATGGTCAGGTTTAGTCAGAGCAATGAGAAAAAAGTAGCTGAGATAGAATTTGGTACCAAAAGTGGGGTAGAAATTGCTGTTATTAACACTTTTCTGAGTAAACACTAGAATAAGAAAACAAAGAATCTAAAACTAAGAATGCTAAGAAAACTAGAATCTAAAGTCACTTTCTAAGAAATTTTACATAAGATAAAACAAAATTTTATATATAACTAGTATCACCACAATGGAGAGTAAGAAAGTTCCAGGGTAAAAATGGGTTTGGTCCTGTTCCTGACATAGGCTCCTTGGAGGACTTTGGGTCAGGTTTTACAGAACTCCTGTGTTACTTCAAATAAGTAAGGGCCTTTGTGCAGTGCCTCATTCTGGAAAGTGTCCCTTGGGGCCTGGAGAGAGACCCCTTAGATTTGTTCCTGAGACAGAAAATTAGGGAAAATGACATCTGCAAGAAGAAAAGATATGTTTAGCAACTTGAAAAGGGATAAATGTTTAGCAATTTCAAGTAAGACACAAAGTTCTACGCATTTCAGTAAGTGGTTGCAAAAGAACTTCACATTCAATTATAGGACATCTTCCCTGGGTCGAACTGACTGCATTTATACACCATTTGTGAATATCAATTTGAATTTTTATTTAAGATGTGCTTCTAAATGGATGTCATTCTACAGCCTTCAAATTGGAGAAAGACTTGCTTTGCCTAGCAATAATGGCATATGGTGATTCTTTAGTTCTCTGGGATGCAGGATGGATAGGGCCCCCAGAGGTTTCTCTTTCAGCAA
This sequence comes from Ctenomys sociabilis, assembly GCA_004027165.1. Classification (NCBI taxonomy): domain Eukaryota; kingdom Metazoa; phylum Chordata; class Mammalia; order Rodentia; family Ctenomyidae; genus Ctenomys; species Ctenomys sociabilis. The sequence continues at coordinate 16,841 of PVKA01036382.1, forward strand.
TTGTGCTACATCATTCCATGTTAGCTTTTGGTTACTTTGAAAAGTACTTGAAATAATCATCTTATAGAGAGAAGCATACTATGGCTTCACTGTATTAGAGACCATAGTCCTTGGTCAGGTGGACCTACACTTTTAGGTCTCTGGATTGTATTTCAGGGAAAAGTGGTTGGCCTATCATGGTGGGATCACTTGGTGGAACAGAACTGCTCACTTCATAGCTGAGATGTGAAAGAGAAGAACCGTGGCCATACAGTCTCCCTTGAGGGCATGTCCCACTGACCTGAGAGCAGGCCCCACCTCTTAATGTCCATACCATTTTCTAATAGCACCATAGACTGGAGTCCAGTCCTTTATCATATGGCCTCTGGGTGACATTCCTGATCTGAATGGTGGCACATTTGATCTCTGTAAGTATCATTTGCTCTAGTAAGACCAGTCTCGCTTGCATCTCTTGTCATTTTTGCTTTCTGGTGCCTTGCTGACTTTGTTTATGCTCTGCTCTTTGATCAGGGTATATGTGTCTCCATGCATAAATCTTCTTTGTTTGTAAAAATTTTCATACCAATTCCTAAAGACTGTGAACAGTGGTCTTAGGTTTCTCTTTCTGACACTCCCATAATAGCAGCCCCATGTTTCTGTTGTACATATCCACTCTGTTGTAGTGGCGATGATAGCCAATATGTTGCCCAAATTTCTTGTTTCTAGGAGAAATTGCCTGATACCTATAATTAAAGGAGGACTTTTGGTTTACAGTTTCAGATGGTTCAGTCTATGGAGGAAGTCTCCTAGATGAAACACCGTGACAGAAGGCTGTGGAAGTTGTCTAGTTCATGGCATCCAGTAAGTAGACCAGTAGTAAAATACTACAGAGGAAGAAGCCAGGGGCCAGATATAGTACTAAAAGTCATGCCACGAGGACCTACCCAGACACACCCACAAATATGCTAGATTAGTCTCCTGAGTAGCTTTCAAGCCAATGACTATGACAATCCAGTTTAACTATCAAAATCATGATACAATTATTTACTTGGAAATCATGAGCTCTTTGAGTTGTGTGTCTTTTTAATGTGAATAAACTTAAACTCAATTTTATTTTATTTTACTTTTGTATTTTAGGGAAGGGTCTACAAAGTATTCAGGATCTCACTACTAGATCAAACTCCTGGTGATCAGCCTGTTTTACACCCTCCCAAGAGCTGGGATTACAGGCACGTGCCACCATGCCCAGTCTCAATTGACATCTCAGCACACCCTGGGGGCGGGGCCTGCACGGCAGGCTGGGGATCAAACCACCAGCCCCTGCACCACTTGCAGGCACTTCATTCTGCTGAACTATTTGGCTGGTTTATGAGATCTTTGAGATAAGTATGATTTTATTCTTTTCCTTATCCAAAGTTTTTAACACAAGCCTCAATTATGACACTGTTTGAGATTCAGTGAGTAAAAATCATAGCATTTGTTGTTTGATATTTAGTTGGTTCACAGCAACAATGATCTTGTTTGTTAGATATTTAATTTTAGGCAATTTGTAGTAAAACACAACTATAGAATTTATATTTGACTTGAGGAGTGGTCTAGTTATAATCACCATAAATTCAAATGTACCCTTATAGCAAGTCAGAAGTTATCTTATAGCTGCCATGGGAAATTTGTGCTCAATTTCAGCACTTGAATAAACCTCAAATTATCCCCCTTGAAACTCATTCCTGGTGCATAAAATGACCTGCATATGAACTCTACATCTCATGTTTTGCTTTGACATCTGAGTTGGTAAGATATCCATTTATCCATCATTCATGTTCATTCATACATATTTATTGGGCATTTACTATGTGACAGGACATATTCTAAAATCAACCGTGCTCCTTTTTATTATGTTACAATTTTGTTGCATCTTTTCTTACTTAGTACAGCTCCTGAGACGCAAGCACTCAGTGCATGTTAGATGAATCATTGAATTGATGAACTCATAAATTTTGTCACTAAATTTGTTTATCTAACCACTACTTAGCATAAATTCCAGACTCAATTCCCAAATATAATAAGTGGCTTAGACCTATTTTCCAGTTCAAATATACTTCAATTACTTCTTGGGGGATTATAAATAACATGCAATTATGTTGGTGGATTTGAAGCATATTTTTAAGGCATGAGAAATTAATTTCAGATATAGCTGAAACTATAGGTATATCAATAGGAAAAAATATAAGCAATTCTAAGTGCTACCGTCCCTAAGCACTACTTGAACTTCAGTTATGTATGTTTCATTTGCAGCATAGCAGCATCCAACATTTATAAGGAATTCTAGGTTCTCTGCCCTCTAGAGCTGTCCAGAGTGGAAACCTAATTATCATATAATCAGTTATGATTTGGATTTTGAATAGTCTCCAATAGCTCACATATGGAAGGCTCACAGAGGATGGCATTATTGAGAAGTCATGCAATCATTAGTGGGTAGATCCTACCAAAGGGAGTGTGTCCCTGACAAGGATATGAAGACCCTGAATTTTTGCTTTCCTTTTAGTTGTTTCCTAGCTGTGTGCCATTGCCTCTGGTGTGTGCTCCTACTATCAAGTGCTTCCTCACCACAGACCCAAGGGGAATGGACCAAGAGATCACTGAATGAAATTTCTGAAGTCATCATCCAAAATAAACCTTTTCTTCTTTTAAGCTTCTTTCCTTAGGTATTTTGTTACAGTAATAGAAAGCCAGTAATGTATCTCTATGGATACATTTTAGTTATCTAGCATCCTGGCGTTCTAATTTCTGTTACTAATATTTCCATATCATATAACTCATTTTGTTAGCTAACTTTTTAATTTCTTCTCCACTTTTATGCTTACAAATTTCAGACTCACATAGGAGTTGTACAGCTCCTGGAGAGATGAATCCATGATTTCTGTTACTTAAATCTGGAAACTGATAAATAAATGCATTTTACATCACTTTAAGGACTTACCAAAATGTTCCTGGTTCTCATAAGTAACATCATACCCATCTCCAGCAAAACATTACTGAGGAGGCTGGGGAGATAGTTCAGTAGAATAAGCACTTCCCTGGCAAGTACAAGGGCCTAAGTTCAATCCCCAGTTCTGAAAAAAAAAATCATTACTGAGGGCAGAGAGTATGAAGGAACGCAAATCAAATCCTTACTCAAAGAAATCTCAACAACATCCATTACTGCTTACATTTTTGTTAGTGTAGTTCTTTCAGAAAGGAATGTCACTTGCAGCCAGATACCGCTGACCTGGTATTACTAAGAATATTTTATATTTAGTAATATTATCATATTACTAAGGACATAATTCAACAGCAACAAAAATATATTTACATAATTATTGTTTTTTTTTTTTTTTTTTTTTTTTTGTCTTTTTTGAGACAGGGTCTCACTATGCAGTTCAGGCTGGCCTTAAGCTCACTTTGTAGCTCAGGCTGGTCTCGAACTCACAACAATCCTCCTGCCTCAGCCTCCCAAGTGCTGGGATTACAGGCATGCGCCACCACGCCCGGCTCCATAATTATTGTTGTATTGCTCATACTAATGACCTTTTTCTTTTTATATCTGTATTTTTAAAAATTCCGTATGGACTTCAAAATACATAAAAATGAAATCTCTGAAAACATAAAATTTTATGTGTCTATTTAAGAACTAACCAGGGGAATCACAGACATAATGGGAAATAGTGATACAAAATATTCAGCTACACAAAAGTGAAAATTTCTATAAGCAGAGAATAGCCTAGTATGGGATATAGGACAATATTAAAGCTAGATAAGAAAACTATCCAAAGCTATGAAATAAATGGGATTACAAAAGATCATCCACATGTACAAATATTTACCCTTAACCAGAAGTGGATACTTAATAAATTGAGCATTTTATGATATTTTTCCTTCTTTCTTTTTGTTACTATCATCATAATTTTAAGAATTGTGTTTGAACCCAGTTATTTTTAACCCTGTACCTAGTATACACTATTAAGCTCTAGTCCACCATGGTGAAAGCCATCCAGTGGTTTCACCCCCTTCCTCATCTTCCATCATCACTGTACATCACAATGCTTGCATGTCTTTCTCTCTGCACTCTTGCAACATTGTGGGGAAGGTTTTGGTCCAACTGGGATAGCTCACCTTTTACTTAGGAGTAAATACTATTTGTCCAACATTCTGAGTGATCTTGTTATGACACTGGAAATGAGAAGAGCACAGGCACTGCCACCTATGAAAGAGTAAAAATTCTCCTATTGTAATAATTTAATCACTGGAATCCAATAGTTTTTCTCAGATACTTGTAATTTTTTTATTTTTTAAAGAGAATTAAAAAATAATTAAAATGCTTTTTTTAAAAGTACTACCAGACATCAGGAGGAAACTTGTATTTTGTACTTTACTTCATATATCAGATAAGGAGTAGGATATAGTTTTGGAAACCTGTGAATTAATGGTTTTGGAGATATAAGATATGGTGAATTCTTTACTTTTTAAATCACGAGTACATTTAATTATATTGTGGATCACAGATCTATGACTTCTTAGGCTTTCTGCTAAAAAACCCTAAGGTTAATGACACAGAGGGAAACCCACACAGATTTATTCTCCATATACTTATTTAAAACATACACATCTTAGTAATTCTTTGAACAGAGCAATTATTCACAGGACAGTGTTCACAGGCGGATCCATCTTTTTTCTTATCTGAAAGATGCACAAAAGGAGCAATTTTGAGAATTTTAGTCTAGACTCTACTTTATGAATCTCTTTCTTTTGCAGAACCAAAGATGAACATACACATTCATTTTTGTAAATTATTTTGAGAGCATAGGACCTAGAAAGATATGTTGAATGAGTTTTCCAGTTTTTAAGATTATACAGTTTTTACTTCATTCAGATGGACTGATGCTCATTTATTTTTAAAGATTTCTATTGGCATTATATTTCACCATAACAAAAAAAGCCACTTAAGCTCTTTTAAATTAAAAAAATCTTCAATA
>PVKA01036383.1:0-21843 GCA_004027165.1 Ctenomys sociabilis
TTTTTATTTTATTTTTTTTTGTCTTTTTGAGACAGGGTCTCACTATGCAGTTCAGGCTGGCCTAAAGCTCACTTTGTAGCTCAGGCTGGTCTCGAACTCACAACAATCCTCCTGCCTCAGCCTCCCGAGAGCTGGGATTACAGACATGCGCCACCACGCCCGGCTCCTTAGTGACATTTTAAAAGTCAACATTATTTAAATAGAACAGATTGCCATTTCAACTTCTGCTAAGAAGCAATTTTTGTACATTTATTTCCTTAAAATATTTTGTAGGGCTGGGGAGACACATCAGTGGTCTAAGTGCTTGCCTAACAAGTGCAGGAACCTGGGTTCGATCCCTGGTACCACATGTAGTTCCAGCCCCAGAACTCCAGGTGTGCCAGGCTGGCCACCAAAACTGGGAGTGGTAGCATATGCCTGTAATCACAATGCTAAAGGGAAGCTGAGGCAGGAGGATCACTACGAGTCTGAGCTATGTAGTGAGACCTTATACCAAATAAATAAATAAAAGATTTTAAAAAAAAGTTTCCTAAAAGCTATCCAATGATAACACCTAGTCATTAGAGAACTAGAATAAGAAAAAAATGCTTGGCTTTAATACTGGCTATATTTATTTTATCTTTTTTATATGATTGAAATGAAGGCAGGTTTCTTCAGGTAAAGAACTGATTTCTTGTAACTGGGTTGTCCCAATGTTGGTGTGCCTCCTAAAAGGCCACAAAGAAGTCTGAATAGGAATAGTGTTTGAGAAGATCCTTAAAATTAGTTTTAGCTCATTTAGTGACAGGAATAGTATTCTGATATTCTTAGTGTTTCAAGATTATAGATTTTAAGGGGGCAAGGAGATGACTCAGTGGAATAAGCGCTTCCCTGGCAAGTGCAGGGGCCTGAGTTCAATCCCCAGTTCCACCAAAAAAAAAAAAAAAAAAAAAGATTATAGATTTTAGTAGAAGCAAAAAAATTTCTTGTTTAAATGAATGAAAAGCAAAAGTGGAAATATTTTTGAATTTTAGGCAGTAAAATCTGTAATAATTTTTTTTTACTTTATATCTTTAAAAATTACTTTTAATTCAATTGAAGACCATAGTATGCTCACTTTTTTTTTTTTTTTTTTTTTTTTTTTTTTTTTTTTTTTTTTTTTTTTTTTTTTTTTTTTTTTTTTTTTTTTTTTTTTTTTTTTTTTTTTTTTTTTTTTTGTCTTTTTGAGACAGGATCTCACTATGCAGTTCAGGCTGGCCTTAAGCTCACTTTGTAGCTCAGGCTGGTCTCGAATTTACAACAGTCCTCCTGCCTCAGCCTCCCGAGTGCTGGGATTACAGGCCTGTGCTACCACGCCCGGCTAGTATGCTCACTTTTAACAATATTTTGTATTCACATGGTCTCTGATTTTTGTGTTGTTTTAAGCTGTATTTCTGTTTAAGGTCGATGAAATTTACAAAAAGTAGGAGATTGGGTCTGAGGAGTATGGTGTTTGGCATTCTGCTGTTAACTGAGTTTTAAGTAGTGTGTTCAGCCTTGTAGAAGTGTTTACCTTGACTAGAAATTATTATAGGAGCAAATGTTCTTAACTTTGTACTTGCAAAGCCTTTTTTTGAGTGCTGTAATACAGATGATTTGTGTTCATTAAGGATTTCGTTGCTAAAAATTGTATTTGAGAGATGCTTATATGATTTTTTGGGGGGGTTTAATTTTGAGGCAACAATTCTTTTTGTTTTGGTGGAACCGGCTTGCCAGGGAAGCACTTATTCCACTGAGCCATCTCCCTGGCTCCAACAATTCTTTTAATTATTCGCTATAATAGTATTTTTATTGAACTAAAGTAGGTTTTGAATTTCACAATTTGCATGTGAAAGTAGAGGAAATTTATTGAAAAGTAGGTGCTTTGAGGTTTATAGATAAGGACACATTCACTTGTATTCCAAATTATACCAAGATGTATATCACAGGATGAGGAGGTACTTTTTTAGGCTCTTTAACTATTTTATTTTACTTTTTTACATGTATTTGGTACAGTGTCTCACTGTGCAGCTCAGATTCGTAGTGATCATCCTGTTTTACAGTCTCCCCAGAGCTGGGATTACAAGTGGCATTACCTGGTCTGGATGGCCTCAGGGTGGCTGGAGGCAGAGCTGGTGTGACATGTGGTGCTGGGGATCGAATCCTGTCCCTGTGCTTGCTTAAGTAGGCGCTTAGTCCATTGAGCTATCTTGAAGGCCTTAGCTAGGGCTCTTAACTGTTTTAAAACAAATTTCACAGTTCTAGAATTTCTTGTGTTTATTCATTATTGCAGTTTAAGAAATAACTTAGATTTGTTACTATAAAAATACCATGATAAATTTCTTCACTTTTTATAATGTACAATGTAGAGAAAGAGAACAAGGATGACAAAAATGCTGTGAGAAAATCAAGCTTTCAAATCAGTACTATAAGAAGTATGATAATTAAGATAATAATTCAGAAGGCCATTTCTGCTAGTGATTTTTTGATTAGATTATCATTCCTTTATACCCTAGTAAACAAATTGCTTTATTTCTCAAAGAGATTTAGTAATTTTTGTTGATGTATACATGAATGCCATGGCCTTTAGTTTTGTAATGCTCAGATGCAGTTCAGTTAGCAGAGTTGTCATTTCATTGCAGGGATGGGGACAAAAATCTGCTTGTAAAGACCATGGAACTGAGTACAAAGATATCACTCACCTTTGAACTTCTTTGGCTGTGCATCTGAACAGAAGTTGTTTAAGAATGGGAAAAGCTTCCAGGAGACTTTCGATATGCTTCCTCTTTGTTTTCTGTAGAACTTTTGAGTGACCCTACTCCGGAAAAACAAAACCAAAAATAAAACCCCCAAAAAATAAAAAAGATTCATGGAAGAAATGTTACTGGTCTCAAAAGAACCTTGTATCTGAACAGTGAAATCTAATTAAATATTCATATCCAAACTGACAGCCATTAAAAATATTGTTCCTGCTTACAGAAATGGCAACATTAATTGCTGCCATTTTATGCATCAGTAAGGCTGGTTGATGTTTGTGGTTCCTTTCTCTACAGTTCTTGTTAAGATCTTTTAAGAGCTGTCTATTTAGCTTTAATGGTTGAAAAGTCCTGTATCTAGGTCATATTAATTCTTTGGCTTTCTTTCTTTTTTTTTTTTAAATTCAGTTTTATTTAATTTTGAAGAGTGAAAAAAGAAAAGCAAAACAAAAAGTCAGAAACAAGGTAATATACAATAATACATGTGTTACAGAGTTTCAGAACAGGAGTAGCAAATTAACAATGGTTGTTATATTATCTGTTTGTATTGTCAAATCTGTTGCTCTGATTGACATTTATAGTTATGCAAGATTGGACAAATAATTGAATGTTGACATTTGCTTTCAAGAAATCTTTTTTTTCCTTCTATAGAAATTTATTTTATTAACAATTTTTTTTTTTTTTTTTTTGCAGTGCTAGGGATTGAACTCAGGCCCTTGTGCTTGCCAGGGAAGCACTTATTCCACTGAGCCATCTCCCTAGCCTCTATAGAAATTTATTTTAAAGAAAGTATAATAATAAGACTTTGGAAGTGGTACACGTTTAGAAGATCAAGAGGCTTTGTATTACACATTGCTGTCCTTGATATAGTTGCTCAGATCACAGATATCAGCATACAGAGTAGTGTAGGTAAAAATTCTAAACATTGACTGCTATTTTCAAAAAACTAATGGAGGGGGCCGGGGAGATGGCTCAGTGGAATAAGTGCTTCTCTGTCAAGCTCAAGGGCCTGAATTCAATCCCTGTTTCTGCCAAAAAAACAACAAAAACAAAAAAAGACCCCAAAAATCTAATGGAAATTAGTACAGTCATCTCAGCATGCTTCCCTCGTCTGTTTTTCCTTTTTTCTCTTGCCTTCCTTGTGTAATCCTTAAGTTTACTTACTTTCTTTTCATTTTATTATTATGTATTATACCTTTCGGATTTTGTTTAGTCTTTCAATTTCTTACATTAGGGAGACAATACTATATTTATACATGTGAGTCTTATTTCATTTATGAATATAGCCTTTAGTTGTATCTATTTACTCATCTTTTTTCTCCATTTAATTATAAAGGCTTTGAGTTTGTCTTTATAGCTAAGTATTACTCCATTGTATAAAAAATATCACATCTTTTTCATCCATTCCTCAAGTGATAGGCATTTTGGCTTTTTTTTCTTTTTTTTTTTTTGACAGAATTGGGGATTGAACTCAGGCCCTTGTGCTTGCCAGGGAAGCACTTCCTCCATTGAGCCATCTCCCCAGTCCCTGTGATGGGCATTTTGGTTGTTTCCAAAATGCTGTGACAAATTGTGCTGCTATAAACATGGATGCACATATATTGCTATGGTATGATGTTTTCAGTTCTTTTGGGGAAATACCCAAAAGGGGGACCCGGGGAGATGGCTCAGTAGAATAAGCTCTTTCCTGCAAGCACAAGGGTCTGAGTTCAATACCTGGTTCTGAAAAAAAAAAAAAGCCTCGAAAGGGAATAGCTGGATTGAATAGGATTTCTAGTACTAGTTATTTGAAGAATCTCCACATTGATTTCCATAGTGGTTGTACCAGTTTACATTCCCACTAGCAGTGTAGAAGGGTTCCTTTTTCCCCCACAGCCTCTCTTGCGTTTGTTATCAGTTGATTTCGTTATGATAACCATTCTTTCTGGGTGAGATGATATCTTAGTGTTCTTTTAATTTGAATTTCTTGAATGGCCAGTAGAATGTTTTATCATGTATTTATTTTGTGACTTGTGGGGCTGGAGAGATGGCTCAGTGGAATAAGTGCTTCCCTGGCAAGCACAAGGGCCTGAGTTCAATCCCCAGTTCCACCAAAAAAAAAATAATACTAATATTTGTGACTTGTATTCTTCCTCTGAGAAGTATGTATTCATCTTAGATGCCCATTTTTGGATAGGATCTTTAAATTTTGGGATGAATTTTTTTCAGTTCTTTATATAATTTAGATTGAAGTCCTTTGTCTGAATGATTGCTGTTACAATTTTTTCCTGATTTATGGGTTGTCTTTTTACTCTGTTGGTGGTTTCTTTTGACATGTAGAAACTTCTCAATAAGAAAAGATCCCAGTTGTTGATTCTTTGGAGTATTTGCCGTGTAGTTTGGTTATTGTCATGAACTGTCTGCCTCCTCCTGTGTTTTCAAGATTTCCACCTACTTCCAGGAGATTTAGTGTTTCTCTTTTAATGTTTAGAGATCTTTTATCCATTTTGACTTGAGTTTAGTACATGGCTATAGACCCCGGTCTAGTTTTAGTTTTGGTATGTAGAGAGCCAGTTTTTCTAGAACTATTTGTTAAAGGGGCTGTCTTTCTTGCAGTGAACATGTTTGGCCTCTTTGTCAAATATAAGATGGCTGAGTGTGTTTGTAGTGTATTTGCATTTTCTAATCTGGTTCATTGTTCCTCTTTTTTTTTTTTTTTTTGTCTTTTTGAGACAGGGTCTCACTGTGCAGTTCAGGCTGGCCTTAAGCTCACTTTGTAGCTCAGGCTGGTCTCAAACTCACAACAATCCTCCTGCCTCAGCCTGCCTCAGCCTCATGAGTGCTAGGATTACAGGCATGCGCCACCATGCCTGGCAATTTTTTTTTTTTTTTTTTTTTTGTCAGTACCAATGCTAATTTTTTTTTTTTTTTAACCAATGCTAATTTGATCACAGTAGGTTTGAAGTATGATTTCAAGTCAGGGATTATAATGCCTCCTGCCTTGTCTTTGTTGCCTAGGATTGCCTTTACTATTCTAGGTCTTTTCTGGTTCCAAATAAATTCTTTTTTTGGTCAGCTCAGCCTGCCTAGAGGTCAGGGCTGGCATGGCATGTGGTGCCGGGGATCGAACAGTGGTCCTCTGCACCTGCTTAAGCTTGCCTAAGGAGGCACTTTAGACCACTGAACTATCTCACCAGCTTCAAATAAATTTTAAGAATGTTTTCTTTAGATCTGTGAGATACAGTGATGGTTTTTAATACAGATTCCATTAAATCTGTATAACAATTTTGGGAGTATGGCCATTTTCACAATGTTGGTTCTTCATATCCAGGAGCAAGGAATATCTTTCCATTTTATGAAATCCTCTTTGATCTCTTTTTTTTGTTTTAGAGGGTTATAATTTTCATTGTATATATATGTTTCATTTCCTTTGCTAGATTAATTCCTAAGTATTTCATTTTTTTGAGTGCTATTATGTAGGGTATCATTTCTCTTAATTTTCCTCAGTGAATTTGTGATCTGTGTAGTGGAATGCTATCGATTTTTGGGTGTTAACTTTGCATCCTGCTATGCTAGTGAATTTGTTTGTTAATTCTAGGAGTTTCTTGGTGGAATTTTTTGGGTCTTTCAAGTAGAGTATCATATCATCTGCAAATAATGATAGTTTAACTTCTTTATTTAGTCTTATTCCTTTTATTTCTCTGTCTTGTCTAATGCCTCTAGCTAATGATTCCAGAACTGTATTGAATAGGAGTAGTGATAGAGGACATCCTTGTCTTGTACCTGGTTTGAGAGTAAAAGCTTATAATTTTTCTCCATTTAGAATTCTGTTGGCTGCTGGTTTCTCATAGATGGCTTTTATCAGGTTGTGGTATAGGCTATCTATTCCAATTTTCTGTGAGGCTTTGATCATGAATGAATGCTGGATTTTGTCAAAAGCCTTTTCTGTTGAGATGATCATGTTGTTTTTAGCTTTGGCTCTTATTGCTATAGTGTATTACATTTATAGATTTGCATATGATGAACTATCCTTGCCTCCCTGGGATGAATACGACCTGGTCATGATGTATAATCTTCTTGTTTATTTATTTGTTTATTTGTCTTTTTGAGACAGGGTCTCACTATGCAATTTAGGCTGGCCTTAAGCTCACTTTGTAGTTCAGGCTGGTCTTGAACTCACAACAATCCTCCTGCCTCAGCCTCCCAAGCGCTGGGGTTACAGGCATGTGCCACCACACCTGGCTATATAATCTTCTTGATGATGTTCTGTATTCTATTTACTAGTGTTTTATAGTATTTTTTGGTAGGATCTTTCTCTGATTTCAGTTTCCTCCAGGAATGATTTTGGGAGTATTGCTTCCTTTCAATTTCATTGATGAGTTTGAGGAGTATTGGGATTAAATCTTCTCTGAATTTCTTGTAGAATTCAGCTGTGAATCCATCTGGAGCTGGGCTCTTCTTTGTTGGTAAGTTTTTTTTTTTTTTTCTAGTTACATTTTCAGCTTCATTTTCTGATATTGGGTTATTCAGAGTTGTAATATCTTTTTGATTCAGTTTTGTACCTATCTAGGAATCTGTTCATTTCTTCTGTGAGAGTAAAGATTTTCAAAGTAGTTATTGATGATCTTCTGAACTTCCACAGGGTCTGTAATAATTTAACCCTTTTCATTCCTTATTACTTGAATTTGAATTTTTTTTTTCTTCTTTTTGAGGAGGTTGGCTAGAGACTTATGAATTTTATTTAATCTTTCAGAGAACCAGCTTTTGGATGCATTAATTCTTTGTATTTTCTGTGTCCCAGTTGCATTAATTTCTGCTCTGATCTTTATTATTTCGTCCCATCTTTGGGCTTTGGGCTTGGTTTGCTCTCCTAGAAGCTTGAGGTGCAGCATTAGGGCATTTATTTGTTCTTGTTCTATTTTTCTAATGTGTTAGTTAACTGCTAATAGTTTCCTTCTAAGAACTACTTTCCAAAAAAAAAAAAAAAAAAAAAAATCTAAAGGGGCTGGGGTGTTGGCTCAGTAGAATAAGTGCTTCCCTGGCAAGTGCAAGGGTCTGAGTTCAATCCCTGGTTCCACCAAAAAAAAAAAAGAACTGCTTTCGTTGTATCCCACAGATTCTCGTAAGTTGTGCTTGAATTTTCATTTGATTGTAGATATTGTTTAATTTCATGTGTAACCCATTGGTTGCTCAGGAGGGTGTTATTTAATTTCCGTATATTTATGAGGTTTTTATGGTTTCTTTTGTCATTTATTTCCAGTTCCATTGCACTGTGGTATGCATGGGATAGTTTCTGTTTTGTTGCATATACGTAAGTATGACTTATGGACTAGTCTAGTATATGGTCTATTTTAAAAAACATCCCATGTGCAGCTGAAATGAATTTGTATTGAAATGTTGGGTAGACATATATATTCTGTTTAGATGTTCTTATATGTCCATTAAATCCATTTGTTCAAATTTTGTTCAGTTTTGCTACTTCTTTGCTAATGTTTTGTCTGCTGGACCTATCTTTTAGAGATAAGGGGTTTTTAAGTTCCTCTGTTAAGATTGTGATATTGGTTATGAGATTTTTCATGTCCTTTAAAATTTGTCTTGTATAGTTAGTTGTTCACATATTTGGTGTATATATATTTATGACTATTATCTCTTCCTTTTGAATATTTCCCCTAGCCAGTATATAGTGACCTTCTTTATTTTGTTTTGTTTAGTCCTTCTTGGTTTGAAGTTCAGATTATCTGTAAACAGAATAGCTATCCCTGCTGTTTTCTGAGGTTCTGGAGCATGTAGTATTATTTTCCATCTTTTGACTTTAGCCTGTGAATTTCTTTATGAGTTAAATGTGTGTTTTTTTGGGGGGGATGGTATTTAGTACAGGGCTTTCTGGGCCTCACCACACAGATTTGACTCTTAATGATTGACCTATTTTCAGCCTCGCAAGAATTAGAATTACAGACTTCACGCCACTACACCCAGTCTCAGTCACTATTTCAGTGTGCCCCTTGGGTGGGGCCTACAGGGCATGCCAGGGATCAAACCCATCCTGCTTTACTCTGCTGAGCTACCTGGCTGGCCCTAAATGTGTTTCTTGTATATAGCATATTGTTGGATTTTGTTTCTTAATCTACACTGGCAGTTAATTGGTGAATTGAGTTTATTTACATTGGTGGTTATAATTGATATATATTGGGTTTGTCACCTTGTTTTCCTGCTGTTGGTTCCCTACTTTTCTTCTGTGTTTAATAGTTTGCCATGTTTGGTGGGTTCTTTTTGTTGTTGTTCTTGGAATCATGGGCATTTTTAATCCCTCCCTAGAATATCTTGTAGTACTCTGTGTGGGGTTGGTTTGGTGGTCATGAATTTGTTTTGTTGTTCTTTGTTGTGCAAGTATTTCACTTCTCCATTACACTTGAAAGAGAGTTTTGCAGGCTATTATCAGTCTAGGTTAGATTGTGTTTTCTTGTAGGACTTGAAAACTTTGCTCCATGCTCTTTTTGACTTGATGGTGTGTGAGCAGAAATCTTCTGTTATTCTTATGGGTTTTCCTTTAAATATAATGTTTCTTTTCTCTAGTGGCTTTTAGTATGTTCTTGTGCTGAATTTCTGGTATCTTATATTTCTGGGTATAGTTTTAATTGGGTTGATATTTGGAGTTCTATATGCCTTGGTTATCTGCATGTCAGATCGTTTCCCCTTATTTGGAAAGTTTTCTGCTATGTCAGATCGTTTCCCCTTATTTGGAAAGTTTTCTGCTATTCTTTCCTTATTTTTTTATGTTGTTCATGTTGCCTTCTTTTTCATTGATGCATATTATTAATCTTATGTTGTTCATCCTTGTATTGTCTTCCAGCTGTTGGATTATTATTTCCTGGATCCTAGTTATTTAAGAGATCTTTCCTTACCTTTTCACTAGCTGCAATAGTGTCTTCATGGTCTGAACGTCTATCTTCACTTTCATTCAAATGGTTTTGCCGACTTTAATGGAGTTTTAAATTTCTTGTATGTCTCTTTGTATTTGCTTCATACATTCTGTTTGTTTCCTATATTGGTCATTCAAATTTTACATCATTTTGTATTTTCCTCTTTTTTTTTTTTTTTGGTGGAACCAGGGATTGAACTCAGGCCCATACGCTTACAAAGGAAGCGCTTGTTCCACTCAGCCATCTCCCCAGCCCCTAGAAATTCTTTCATTATAGTTATTTCTTTTTTTACCTGTGAGATTATTTCTGATTTCCGGTCTACAATTCTGAAGTTGGTTCTTTACTGTAGTTGCTATTATTTCAGAGATTTCAGGTGTGTGACTTCCAATTTCTTCTATGCTGGTGTCTCCTGGGTTTGTAATAGGTGTGCTTGGCGTTATATTTTACTTGTCATTTTCTATTTCAGAGAGATCTCTTTATTTTGATTTCTGTGTTTTTTTATTTTTTTATTTTTTTATTTTTTTGTTAATAGGTAGCTGAATCACTGCAGTCAGAGCCTCTCTGTGAAAAAGTCTGTTTTTTAGGTATCTCTTCTGTGTTAGAGATTCTTGTTTTGTGTGTGTTCCAAGATTTTGCCTTGTCTGTTGATTGAGAGTGGGACATTGGTTTCTGATTTGCAGTGTCCCTCCTTTTGTGTAGGGTTTGGAGAGGTTATTACTCAAGAATCTCCCGATACTATTACAAAGGGAAAATTTGTAGTTAAGGCAGATATGGTTTCCTATTTATAGTAGTAGAATTACCCATACTAATAACAGCTAGTGAAATTTATTAATTGGCAAACTTCTGTAACTAATGAGTTTGTACTTTACAGGCAGAGCCTTCCAGGCAGAGTAGCTCAACCCAGTTACCTGCTGCCACCTCTGTGCAGTGAGTATGCTCATGTAGGTCTGGGCCACAGTCTGGGCTCAGCTGGGTGCCGCAGTGCACCTTAGTTCACCAGGTCTAGTTTTACAGTTTGCACTTGACTGGCCAGACCTTCCAGCTGAGCCTTCTCCAAGTGGACCGCTGGGCCTTGCTGGCTGCTAGTCCTGAGGCTCCTTCCCAGTACTGGCCTTCTTTTGCACTGCTTAATTAATATTTGACATTGTTCTGAGAAACTCATAAATATTGTCAAATGAATGAGTAAAATAACCCATAGGAAACATATTTTTTTGTGTGAGAAAGTAGAACTATTGGCATTTGTAGTACTCTTCCTAATATTTGGGGGGAAGTCGTTTTCCCAGTGTGTTTAATAAAACTCCAGTAAACATCTCTCCTTAGGAGGATACCATTAGTACAGTGTTTGATTTGTAAGTGTGATATCTAAGTACATTCTCTTGGTACTAGCCAGTGATCAAACTGGGCCTATAGTGGCTTTATTCACATCTCTTGTCCTTGGAAACAGCTTTTGGAAAAAAGCTACTTATACTTTGTATTGTTTTCTATCTTACCCATGGTAAGTAAAAGGAGATGTTTGTGTTTGAAATTAATGTACTCTTTACCATTAATTAATAACATGCTTTATAGTTCTTTCTGGCCAGGGAGATAGCTCAGTGGAAAAAGTGCTTGCCTAGCAAGCACCAGGTCCTGAGTTCGATCCCTGGTACCACCAAAAATATATATCTATATCCTGAAAAAAAAAAATCTGTATCTATATATCTATGTATCTATATCTCTCTTTCTATATCTCTATATATTTATAGTTCTTTCTCATCAATCATGCATTTGTGTCTATCTTTTCTTTCCTGCTCTGTCTTCCCTTCTTTTTGAAACATGGTCTCTCTGTGTAGTCCAGGTTGACGCTGAGCTCTTTATCCTCTTGTCTTAGCCTGCTGAATGCTAGGATTACATGAATGTATCACAGTGATCAGTTTATATAGATCTTTTCCTGTAAGTTCAGGTGACTTTTTATGACCAGTGATCAGTGCTGTAAGTTTATTTATAGATTAAAATATATTGTAGAAATTAGGATCATGTTGTGAATAGTGGAAATAATGAGTCATGGGATTAAATTGTGACCTCATTAGCAACTTTGTCTTGGTGATTGATAAGGGGAAGGGTTGGATACATTAATGTAGTTATAATAAAGTAACTGACTTTTTAATAACCTCGAAATATACCCATGTATATATTTAAATATTTATCAAAAATTTTAACAGAATCTTAATTAGTTGATACTAGGAGAAATTCATTCTTCATACTTGTATGAAAAATTTAGCATATTCAGCCTTTATTGTTGATTTATCAACTACTTTTTATGAAAAGTGACAGTTTACTATCAGAAATTCTTTAAACTTTTATGTCTCTGTCTTAAATGCATAGATAGTCTCCATGAGTCTGTTATCTCAGACCAGTTCCTTAAGGGGCAGCAATGTGTGTGTATGGAGTAGAGTGGGAGATTTAATCTTAGAGGGAAGAGTTTGGCATTGTGGGAAGGTTACTGAAATAATGGTAGCTAGAAGCTGGAAAGGGATTCACAAGGACTTCTGTAAGGTACATAGTGTAACAGATGAGCAACCTTTTAGACTCACTGTAAGGAGGCAAGAGGATAGAATCAAATCCAGGATCTGCAGGTGTCAAATGGTCTTTATCTGGTAGAGGAGACAATCCTTAAATGGCTCACAGATTTTAAAAATTACCTTGGTGTTTAATTTGGCTTTAGCTTTAAAGTCTGTCCTGTGATACACATTTACTTGGTTTAGATTTTAATGTGACTTTTGGCTAAGAGAGAAAGCAAAGTAATATGAAACAGAGAATGTACCTGACAAAATGCAATAAAACTGTTGAATAACATTTAGTGAATTGACTATACCCTTTAAAAATGTAACAGAGGTAGGTTGTAGCATATAGGAAGGGTGTTTTCCCTGCATACACAAGTCCGTATCTTCAATACCAGCTCCACAAAGCTAAAGAAAAGAAAAAATTTTATGAAATATATTAAATTACTATTTTAGATAAACATAATACTGATGAACTGTACACTTCATTAAAATAGGTAAGTTATACAAGGAAAAAATAAAGAGGAGGGCTAAAGGATATGAAAGAGGAAAATTTGTCACAGCAGCGGAACAAATTTTTATAGAGGACACTGTTGGACCTCTGTATCCGAGGGTTGTCTCTGTGAATTCAGCCAATTGTGGATCTAAAGCTATTTGAAAGAAAAAAATTGCATTTGTACTGAACATGTTCCAGACTTTCTTTCTATTTCTTTATTTCATAGACAATATAGTAAATGGCTACTTACAAATCATTTATATTTTATGAGGTATAAGTGATGGAGAATGTGTGTTGGCTTGATTATTCAGAGTGTCTGTGGGTTTTTCATATTTATGGGAGTCCTGGAACCAGTCCATCATGTGTGTTGAGGAATAGCTGTACATGGTTTTATGAAATGATCCATGTTAAGTTAATTTAGGATGAAAAATGGGTCAGAACAGTTGAGGCAAACTGGGAATTATTTATTTTTAAAAAACTCAGGATTTAAATTTTTTATTCATTTTTAACTTATTAGATCTAAAGACTATTTTAGAAACCTTACTCAACTGTTCTGTAATTTTTTCTTTAAAGATCAAAATGGAACTCTGAAAGGGGAGTAGTCTGGCCACAGATGTGTACCTGTTAGCTCAACTTTTACATTTTCTTCCTGTGCTAGATGGTATAAAATGAAAAACAGCTGTCAAAATTGTACCACAGAAAATTTCTCCCTGTACCATGACATTTATACATGTAAATTGTTAAATATACTCAGTGTTAGCAGACATGTCAGGTATGTATCATAGCAGTGGCAGGATCTGCAGGGTCCTGTGTTAGGCCCATCCTTTTTTTTTGTTTCCTTTCTGACAGAGTTCCAGTTTTAGAGCAGAAGTGTATCTGGCTAAAACCTTTATATTGTATTTCTCTGAATATAAGGCCAACTCTTATGTTAAGTTTTGCTCCAAAAGAAACAATAGAGCTTGCTTTCGAAGGTTATTTTTTCGTGTACAACAATCTACATTTATTCATTTGTAATCATCTATATTTATTTATTCATGTACAAAACTCTACATTTATTCATGTGCAAAACTCTATACTTATTCAAATATAGTCATGTCATCTTCTTCTAAAACAGCTATTCAAACCCTGACGACTCTCCAAACAGCATCCCAAAACTCCTGAATTCTAGCCTGAATTTCTTGTGACTCTTTTTCCAGTGGTCCCAATTTCTCATTTCCAGCCATGAGAGTTCTCCTTAAATGAATAGTCTTTGTCCATATAGTCTGTTTATAGTATGTAGTTGCATTACGTGATGTATTAGATTATGAAGATTTGTGTTAGACCCAACCACATCTGCCCATTGTCAGTGCATATGTTATTTGTGCATTTTGTGTATACTCTTCATTTGGCTATAAGTCCCAAGTTCATCTGTTTAGATAGGCATTTACCTCTCATACTAAGGTGCCTGCTTTGGTATTTACAAATGCTTCATAATTTTTATTGTCATTTATTTAAAGTAATGATGTCAACAATATCATTTATTTGTATTTAATTATATGTTATTATCATATTATGTGTCACGGCAGACTAACGATCTTAATTAGGGATTATTTTGGGATTACAATTTATATTATGAACTTTCTGAAAAATCCTCTCAGGGCTATTTTTGGCTAGGACTTAGTTTCTGTTTCAGATGAGGTGGCCATGTATACAGTCCCTGGTTAGTAAGGGATGGATAGAAGTTTGATGAAGTGTTTGGGAAAGCCTGTTTAACACATTTTTCTTTCCTCTTGCCCAGAAGTTAGACATGATAAGTTGTGGTAGTATTCTGTAGACCTTCAGAGAAGGACCAAGAAATGTACAGAGATTTTTGTTTTTGTACTGTGGGGTGTGTGGGGTGGTGTGTGTGTATGTGTGTGTGTGTGTGTGTGGTGTGTGTGTGTGTGTGCATGTATGTGTGTTTGTGGTGCTAGGGATCCAACCCAGTCTCTGACATATTGGGCAAGCACTGTACCCCTGAGCCACATCCCCAGCTCTATGTACCACCTTTGAATTGTGCGAGCAGTGTCAATAAATGCTGTTCTTTGAGCCTGCATTTCAACAAAAAAATAAACCCTCATGTTGTTGAAGCTACTGTAATTTGGGTTTCCTTTTATGTGTATGTGAACATTGTCCCTGATGTTTGCATTTCCATAATGACATAATTTGAGGAGATTTGGATCGTTGTGATGATAATTTAACAAGGGAGTTTTATTTAACTTCCAATCTAGAAGACCTAGGATATTTGTATTTCTTTTGGAATGGAGTGGACCAACTAGATATCCATTTGGATGGATATTGGCTACTGTTGGAGAGTCAAGAAGTGCAAAAAAGTATGCAAAAATAGTCTGTAGCATTTTCCACTATCATTTCATCTTCTGTCATTTCAAATTTCTTTTTTCTTTTTTTTTGTATTTTAGGGAAGGGTGTACAGAGTCTCACTACTGGATCGGTGGGACTGAGACTCCTGAGACTTGTAGTGATCCACTTGTTTACAGCCTCCCAAGAGCTGGGATTACAGGCATGCGCCACCACACCCAGTCTCAGCGCTGCACTGGGGTGGGGCCGGCCCGACAGTTCTCTCATTTCAAACCCCTGGTTTATCTAGCTATATAATCTGTAAGGAAACTATAGACTTGAAAATGGAGGGAATTTTAGGAGGCTACTGTGTAGTTAGGGTCATCTGTATTGGTATTCTTCTTCACACTAACCTTTATGGTGAAATTGTTTTTTTTCTGTGATTAGTACAGAGTCTACCGGGTCTACAGGGTCTCACTATATAAATCAGACTCCTAATGATCCACCTGTGTTCAGCCTCCCAAGAGCTGGGATTATAGGTGGGCACCACCATGCCTAGTCTCAATCTCATGGCATGTGGAGGATCAAAACCCAGCCCCTGCACTTTACCTATGCAGGCGCTTTAGTCTGTTGAGCTATGAGGCTGGCCTTGTTTTCTTTAAAAATTCATGTGTGATAGATAAAGCAAAAGTGAACAGGTCATATATGTATGGTTCTGACTTCACAAAGTGAACACATCTGTGTAACTCAGCATTTGATCAGGGATCAAAGGAAGCTTCTCTATTGTCTTTGTTGGTTTAATTTATAGACTTCTAATGGTATAGATTAGAATTTGCCTGTGTCTGTATATGTGTATTGTACAGAATGCACACTTTTGTATTTGGTTTCTTTTGCTCAGCAGTTTGTAAAAATTATATTGTTATATATAACTATACAGTATTGACTCTTACTGCTCTATTGTATTCTACTATGTGAATATACTATATCCAACTTGTCTACTGTTGGTGGACAGTTTGTTTGCAGTTTTTGGTGGTTACATGTCTTTGGTAAACATGTATTGTTTTTTGCATACTTCAAAAAATTGTTTGCAGCCTCTCCCCCAGGGCACACTAAGAGAGCGATTAAGACTAGATGTGGTGGCGCATGCCTGTAATCCCAGAGTTTGAGTGGCTGAAAACAGGAGGATCACTATGAGTCCGATCTGTTTAGTGAGACCCTATAGACCCTGTACTAAATAGATTTAAAAAAAATTCTTTGTATACTCTTATGTCATAAAGATGATCTTTTTTAGTGTCTGCTATACAAGTGTCGTTGTTTTTAAATCTGCATTCTCTCTGGAATTGTTTTTCATGTATGCTGTGAGATGAGAGTCACAATACATTTTTTCTACCAGATGGTTATGTAGTTGAGTCAGCACCAGTTATTAGGAAGATTTTCCTTTCCTCATTTTACTGCAGTGTCAGCTTTGTTGTAAATCAGGTGACCAAATATGTGTGGATTGTTTCTGTAGTGTTTTATTCTGTGTTATTAATTTTTCTGCCTATTTCCTAATACTACATTGTTTCAATTATTATAGGTTAATGCCAGCTTTTATTAAGTGTTAGTGTTAAGTTTTCTGTCTACAGTGCTGTTTAAAAGGGCCTTTGCCCTCTTGGGGGTTATTCACTGGTCAAATGGAGTTATGTTCATTTTGTACAACTCTGACTTCTATCATACAATCCCTCAGCCAGCTTACTGAGGAAACAGCATTAATCTACTTAGCTGTCACAGAAGCCAGTTGGAACAGGGTCTAACCTTTTAATGGAGTTTCAGATTTGTTGAATAAACTGAAAATAATTTCTTGGTACAGATGATACATCACATTTAAAATCAGTGTTGACTTCTAGCACAAATCACTGTAGTATGCAGTAATCAAATATTTAGTTTAAATGTGTATATTTAATTGCACTGATCTAAATTTTCTCATTTGAGAGTAATCAGCTGTTTTGTATGACATTATGACCAACCAGCTCAGTAGACATAGTATTAGGGAATTAGTTCACTTCAAAAAACATGAAACAGGAATAGTGACTGAGTCCAAAGAGAAATGAATCATCTTTATGTGACATTTAAAGGCACTGATCTTTGTTAGTAGCAGCTTGGTTTTGCCAGTCTGAAGTTGTTCCTTCTCCTTCTCAGTAATCTGCCTGCGTTCTTTCCATTTTGTGTTCATTCAGTTGGGGGATATAATAAGGTTTTAAATTAAAAGTTACAGTTTATTTTGAAGCTCACCCTTTGTGACTTCTTTTCTTTGGGAAATGGAGACTAGGAAGTGTGAAGGGAAGTAGGGGACCTTCTGGACACAGTGGTCTTGTGTTCCTGATATGTGCCATCATATGTGGTACATTATTTAAGATTCAGAATATCTTGGTGAATTAAAAAAATAATGTGATCACTAGAGTAACTTAGAGGAACTTTTCTATATTTTAAAACAGGAGACCAAACCATCAGATATTCGTGTGTATATTGGCTGCATGATGGCTTTTTTCCCCCTTTGAGTTAGTAAGTGGTGAATTATAAGGCTAAATGCTTGATGCAGAAATGGTAACTGAAAGTGAGTTAGGCATATAACTCTCTAATTACAACTATTTTCATCATGACTGACAAATAGACCATTTCACTTATGATGTAATGTAAGTGGATTTAGACTAGAATAGTTAAAAAAGTCACATAATCTTAACTTCGGTTAGATTAACTAACAACCTGGCACAGTCTGTTCATGAAACTATGTTGTGGACAGAGGTTTCTTTTATATTTTGTATTAGCAGATCTGGTAAATGTTTTCTGCCTGAAGATCTTGGAAACAGCATGTACTGAAAGGTATTTATTGAATGTGTATCGAGATTTTAGACACTGTAAGCACTGGAAATAAAAAAGTGAGCAAAGTAGATATAATTCATGGTGCACAGCAGTTTCCAATGACAAATGGGTTCCTTGAGTTTATAACATATGTTGCCCTTGGTGAATTTGTTTTCTCATAACCATATAGTACTTACCTCCCCTGAGCACAGTGGATACCTTCTTAGAGTTGCAAGGATGCTTGAGGCCTGGGATAGCCCCTGACCCTGAATTTATTCCTTTTCTTGTACATACATACATACATACGCACAGTAAAATCTAATTTTAAAACTAGGTCATGAGGAATTAACAGCAGTGACTAATAGTAAAAGAGAAACATTATTTGTTTATTTTTATTTTTTGAGAAACATAAGATTGTGCTGTAATAGAAGTTTTGTAAATATGATCTCAGAGCCTTCTTATGATGATATGAGCTGATACAGTGTCACTATGCTGAGATAAAGGGGAAGTGAATGAGATAGGTAACTATGATGTGGCCATGTAGCGATAGACCATGACTTAAGGATTAGATAACACAAGTATTACAGCACTGTGAGGGTTGATCAGGTAAGTGAGATAACTACTAAGTAAAGTAATGAATGGATGGGCAGCTGGTACTTTGGGCCATAGGAATAGTTTATGCCCTAGTTGGGATAGCACAGCAGCCTGAGATTTCATCATGTAAGACAGAGCAGGGTACAGTGTAAAATATGGGAGTTTGTTATTTCTAGAAATTTCCATTTGATATTTTATTTTATTTATTTATTTATTTATTTATTTATTTATTTATTTATTTATTTATTTATTTTGCGGAACCGGGGATAGAACTCAGGCCCTTGCACTTGCCAGGGAAGCGCTTATTCCACTGAGACATCTTCCTGGCCCTCCATTTGATATTTTAGGATCATACTCTGTAGGTAGTAACTGAAATTATGGAAAAAAAAAAAACAACAAAAAAACATGGATATAGGAATGCTGTATTTTTTGGTTGCCCTATAAAGATTTAAGTTTTTATACAACATTCCTAGTACACTGTGTTAGTATCAAATTTTCATGTATTTTGAGTTGTTTTCTCCAACATATAATTTAGTTAATAGTGCATAACCTAGCTGAATTTAGTCTTTTACATTCATATTCTATGAAAATATTATGTGAATGTTTGTAAGTGCTTGTGGGAACAAAAGCATATAAAAGCCATGTGCACTGTAAGATTCTTTTTTTTGTCTTTTTGAGACAGGTTCTCACTATGCAGTTCACGCTGGCCTTAAGTTCACTTTGTAGCTCAGGCTGGTCTCGAACTCACAACAATCCTCCTGCCTCAGCCTTCCGAGTGCTGGGATTACAGGCTTGCGCCACCATGTGCCCGATATACACATGATATATATGTAAGATACTTATATATCATGCTTTCTATCTACTGGTCTTTTCATTTGTTTGGAAAATTGTGAGAATATGTATATTTACCTGTCCATACATTATGGCCACAGTTAGTAGCATAAATTATTTATGTATACTCATGGTTTATCTACTTAAATATCACTAAATCTCCCTTTAAGAAGTAATATAAGAAGAAGCTGGGGTGTACCTCAGTGGTAAAGTGTGCCTAACATGAGTTCCATCCCCAGCATTGCAAATACAAAAGCAAACCAAGTAAATCAAAAGGAGAGGAGAAATACAAGGTGGAAGCTGGAGTGGATCTCTGTTTGCCGATCTCTTCCTGTAGCGCACTTCCTGGCCTTATTTTATTTATATAGTTATACTTTTACACCTTGCCAAACACCATTATATTTGTCGGCTTTACTCTATCTCTATTATTTTCCTTTTCCTTTTCCCTATTTTCTTCTTTAAGACAGGGTCTTGCTATGTTACTCATGATACATACACATGAAGTCCTAGCTCAAATGATACTGCTGCCTCAGCCTCTCCAGTAGATGGGAATTACAAGATTATGCCACTCTACTAGTTGGAAATGGCTAATTTCTGCTAGTGATCAGTGTTTAGCTCAGTCAGCAAATAAATTTGAATCCAAGGATAGAAGTTGGCAGTTGAAGTATTAGGTGAAAACTTTAGCATAGGTGTCCTGAGAGTAGTGTAGTTAGCAAAGACATCATCTTAATTAGTTCAGGGGAAGGTAATTAGTTGGCCATTGTTGCCTCTTAGCCATCTTTTAGACAGTAGGTCTTAATGGAGTTTGTGTTCTTCCAGTTTGAAAGATTAGTGCTTACTGTAGAGAAGCTCTTAAACTGGAGATAGATCAATTAGTATAAGTGATAGTAAAGTTGTTAAGATGATAAAGTATACTGTAGATGAGGAATTTGAGTGTTTCTAAAGCATACACTGCTTACTTTTTCATGATGTTGACAATACAAGTCTGAGGCATCATCATACTGCCTCCTTTGTGGTTGTGGCACTGGGTTGTTTTTAACCTTTAGTATTCATTGATAATAGTTGGTGTTAATTTATAGTTGGGTGTGGTGGCATATGCCAGCGCTCTGGGAGGCCGAGGCAGGGGGAAGTTGGAGCCTGGATAATTTGGTGGTCTAGCAAGACCCTTCTTGATGTAGTTCAGTGCAGAGGCCCTGTGTCCAGTCTTCAGTAACACACATTCAGTGTTGATCATTGGGCAAATTTCTGTAAAATGTGATTTGCTAATATTAAAGGGTTTAGTAGATAACATTTAAATATTATGCCTAAGCAAACTGATGTAGCTTTGTGTTTTCATGAATACATTTTCATGTGTTCTGTTTAGTTTTACAGATTTACCACTTTTTACATTTAGTTCTTTTTGTGATGTAGGCTGGTGAAGAATGACTCATTTAATAGAATTGTATTTCACAGTGGAGGTTACTGGAGCATCTCATATTTCACTGAAGGAGAGATTGCCAAGAAAGGGAGTCTTTCTACAATGAAGAGCTAAGGACATCCTGACCGACTTCCTAACCTTATAACTGTCACCTTTGGACAGTATTTAGTAGTACCTCAATCAAGATAGGGTTAGTTTACTTGTCTTGTGTATTAAAATTTTCTTAAGTAATACTTAAGAAATCACAGCTTGCTAATTTGAAATACTTCTTGGATTTTAGCCAAATTCAAGGCTTTGTTTTAGTATTTAGTTGTAACTTTTGAACATGTTACTTTAATAAATAACTTTAAAAGAATAAGGGCAGGGAGATGGCTCAGTGGAATAAGCACTTCCCTGAAAAGCACAAGGGCCTGAGTTCAGTCCCTGGTTCCACACACACACACACACACACACACACACACATACACACACACACACACACACACACACACACAAAAGACAAGAATAATGTAATTCATAGACTGCAATTATATTAAATGTGTAATTTTTCTGAATGGCAAAGTAGGTGTATATATATCAAGAACCTAGAAATGTTACTTTTAACTTAGTGATTGTTTTAGGATTTTGTGTGTAAAACATGCAAAAATGGTTTGGGGTATAGCTCAGTGGGAGAGTGTTTGTGATCCCCAGTATCACAGAAACAAAACCAACCAACCAAACAAACAAACAAAAAGTTCATTATAAGACATAGTCTTATGAAGGTAGGAGTTCAGATTTTCTGTGTATTTTTCTGTCTTTTCTATATTTTTGGCAATGAATAAGCATAGTTTTTATACACAAAAAATGCAGGGTTTTTTTGGGGGGGGGTTTGGGGAAGGGAGTGTTAGGGATTGAGCCCAGAGCCTCCCACACAGTAAGCATATGCTCAGTCACTCCTACCTGCACCCCTACCCTCAAGTTTTTTCTCTTCTCTTCTCTTCTCTTCTCTTCTCTTCTCTTCTCTTCTCTTCTCTTCTCTTCTCTTCTCTTCTCTTCTCTTCTCTTCTCTTCTCTCTTCCTTTTCTCCTTTCTTTCTCTTTCTCTCTCTTTCTCTTTCTTTCTTTCTTTCTTTCTTTCTTTCTTTCTTTCTTTCTTTCTTTCTTTCTTTCTTTCTTTCTTTCTT
>PVKA01036384.1:0-21839 GCA_004027165.1 Ctenomys sociabilis
TTTTTTTGTCTTTTTGAGACAGGGTCTCACTATGCAGTTCAGGCTGGCCTTAGGCTCACTTTGTAGCCAAGGCTGGTCTTGAACTCACAACAATCCTCCTGCCTCAGCCTCCCGAGTGCTGGGATTACAGGCCTGTGCCACCACGCCCGGCTTCATGCAGAACTTTTTAAAAACTCGATTCTTGGATCGCATACCCGGAGATCCTGACTTCGTAGGTCCGGGTGGAACTCAGGAGGTCCTTGTGTTCTAGAAGTTCCCAGGTGATTCTCTGATGCAGCCAAGCTTCCTGCTGTTTCGAGGTATGGAATCGGCAGCTGCTCACGTGTACCCAGTGCAGCAGCAGCTGCTTGTGCTCACTCTGCGCAACTCAGGTTTCTGCGTGCCTCCCCGATGCGTGGTTCAGACACACATGCTTGACGGGAATAATTTCATGTGCTCTGTACCGTGCTATTGTTGTCTCTACAGTTGATGAAACTCAGATCAGATTGTAGTTTGTCTCAGGGACAGAGGCGGCAAGTAAAGGTAGAACTGAACTCAAGCAGCCTGCCCCAGACATGACTCAAACCCTCACAGAGGGCACACCGTGGCAATTCATCTTACCTCCTTCCTAGAAAGAAGGGAGATGAGTCGGATGTGGCACACACCTGCAATCCCAGCATTGGGGAGGCTGAAGCACGAGGACTGGTGTGGGTTCTAGGCCAGCCTGAACTATGCGGTAAGACCGTGTCTAAAAAATAATAATAAAATGAGGGTGATCGACAAATTTGTACCCATGAAAATGGCTGAGCTATACTGTATAGGTTAAAAAAAAAAAAAAAAAAAACCTTAAAAATAGGAAAATGTTTGGATTTTAGTTTTGGATGTGGTTGTACTCATAACAGTACACTTCTCTGCCATTTTTTACACATGTGACTATGACTGGTCATAGTTTATATTCCTTGTGTTTTGTTTAGGTTTTTCAGACAGGGTCTCACTCTTTGTCCCACATGACCTCAAACTCATGGTGACCCTCCTGCCCCATCCTCTCAGGTGCTAGGTTTTCAGATGTGCCCCACTAAAAATTACAGCTTGTTTTTATTCCACTTTTCAGTGAATGAAAGTGTTTACTATTGTAGCATCAATTGCTTTTCATTTGAAGTGATGCTAATTTTGAAATTTTATTTAAAAAAGCTTAAATCTTTATGAACAGTGTGATCTAAAAATCTTACACATTACTCATAGCTTCACCAGGAATTAGGGCATCTAACACAGACTTTCTTGTCTGAAACCTTGTACTCATCTCATGTAAGAATCCTTGTTGTAAGGAAATTTCACCCAGAAGTGGAAGGAGTTGAAAAACAGTGGACTGTCAGCAGAGGGCAGACTTGGCTTTTTTATGAAAATTTTTTGGGTGCTGAGGAGGAGACAGACTTGGAGGGCAGAAACCACTGAGCCAGAAGTTAAGAGTTGCTCAATATTCTTCCACAAAAACATTCCATGGGGCTGGGGATACAGCTCAGCAGCATAAATGCCTGCCTGGCAAGTGCAGGGTCCTGAGTTTGATTTCCGGTACGAAACAGATTCCACTGAAAACCCTGTAATGTCCATGTACGCGTGGCTTAACCTTGAAAGCTTCTGCTCCTTTCAGCATCAGTGAACCAATACCTACATCACGCAGTTCCACTGAGAGATGTTCAGGAAGGAAGCCATGGGGGGAGCCCTGAAGGGTGTTCTGCTTGTCTTTGAACAAAACGCACAATTCCTTTTTACACAAAATGCTAACTTCTGAAAGCACTTAGCATCACCCAGGATGACAGTTAAATTTCCCAGAAAACTAGACATTACAAGCAGCTTTTATTTTATGAGGGCCATTATGAATCCTTAAGGAAAACTAAGGATCTCTGAACATCTTTTTGTGGTACTAGTTTCTATCTCTGTTCATTGTAACTACAAACAGATTCCGGTCCAATGTTCTTCCCAGATTAAAATATGGAAATATTAAAAATAGATAAAAGAGATGGCAGTGGAAGGGATATCTGTTGTCAGTTATTTTAAATTGCTATTTTACAGTACTCTGTTTTGGAAATAAATTTTATGATTAGAATTTTAGATGGTTCCCAAATACATACTGGCATTGTGCTTTCATCTGCATCCAATCAAAACAGGAAGGAAAGCCAAACTAAAATGTATGTTGCTCTTTCCATATTCATTTCCCAAATAATTTAAAATGATTTTAAGTAAACTTCTGATCATAAGCTTGAGGTGATTTAATTTCAAACTACTTTCGAATGTATTTCCAAATTTGACAACTATTGTAGATTTGTTTTTCCCTCCCATTTTTGACAGCGTACCCTAATCCAGATGTTTGCTGGGTTATACATATTTGCAATGTAGTAATTTCCTCTTTATTACATGTTAAGAGATTAAGTATGGTAGAAATGTAAAGAAAAACTTTGTGAGCCGGGCGTGGTGGTGCAGGCCTGTAATCCCAGCACTCGGGAGGCTGAGGCAGGAGGATTGTTGTGAGTTGGAGACCAGCCTGAGCTACAAAATGAGCTTAAGCCCAGCCTGAACTGCATAGTAAGACCCCGTCTCAAAAAGACAAAATAAAACAAAAAACTTTGTGATGTATAAATCTTAGTGTGTGTGTGTGTGCAGGGTCTCACTACAGCTTGAACTCATAGTGATCCTCCTGTTTTCTGCCTCTGCTGGGATTACAAGCATGTGCCACCATGCCCAGACTGTTTTTTTGAGACAGCATGTTGCTTTCCACTTCAGGCTGGTGGCCCTGTGCTCACTTGTAATCCCCAGACCAGTCTCAAACACAGCAATATTCCTGTCTCAACCTCCCAACTCCTGGGATTACAGGCATGTGCCACCACACCTAGTTCTAGGGTGTCATGGCCTGCCTGGGATTGAACTCAGGACCAGGTGGGTGCTTATGCCGCTGAGTTATCTCCCCAGCCCTAGAAGTTTTGACAGTCTCACAAGTAAGTCAGATTAACAGCATGCCAGAATGTTTTTAAAACTAAAATGTTTAGTGTTTGTGTGATCAAGGAATGTAAGGTATTCATTAATGTCACAGGTATGGCGTCAGGAGCTCTTGACCTGTTGCTTGGCTGAGATGTGGCACAGGCCTCTCTAGCAGTGTGCATAGCAGCCTTCATGTGGAGCACTGTGCATATACTGGCGTACCGAAATACAGATGCGCAGGCTTAAATTTAGTCACGCGACCTTGGGGCAGTGACTTTTGCTCTCTATACCTTTACATGTCCATCTACAACATGCGGGTGATGATAAAAAGTGTTTAGCTCAGATGGGTGTGGATAAAAATGTTTGCAAAACACCTAGAAAAATACCTGGAAGAAAATAAATGCCGTCTAAATTTTTTTAAATTATTGTGTCTTTTTTCTTTTTTTGTATTTATTACAGGGTCTACAGGGTCTCATTACACAGCTCAGACTTGTAGTGATTCTCCTGTTTTCAGCCTCCCAAGTACTGGGATTACAGGCATGGGCCACCATGCCCAGTCTTATTATTATATCTTTTTTTTTGTTTGTTTGTTTTTTTTTGAGACAGGGTCTCACAATGCAGTTCAGGCTGGCCTTAAGCTCACTTTGTAGCTCAGGCTGGTCTCGAACTCGAACTCACAACAATCCTCCTGCCTCAGCCTCCCAAGTGCTGGGATTACAGGCTTGCGCCACCACGCCCAGCTTTATATCTTTTAATTCATATCTTTTAATTCAGTCTTTACCACAACCTTTGGGCAGGACCAGGCTCATGAGTGTACAACCTCGCGTAGTCACACAGGACCCTAGTCTAAGAAGGGCCCCTGCTTGGCTTAACTCATTTCTTTCTCCTTGGACTTCGTAACCTTTCAAAGTAGCCCTTTCCCCATTGATATCTGGCACAGGGGCCTGCATTTTTGTTTTGAGACAAGGTCTTACTTTTTAGCCCCTGCTGGCCTTGGACTCCTGGGGAACCTTCCTGCCTCGACATCCTCAGTACCAGGATTTCAGAAGTGCACCACCACAGCCAGCCAGGACCTGCATGTTCTGTAGCTGACTTGCTTGTGCTACTGTGGTTCTGGATAAGTAACAGGGTTGTCTTTTATAAACTACTGTGTAGAGTTACTGAGTGACCACGAGGTTCTTGGGAGAATGAAACCAGGCCACATGTAAACAGCAATAGGCACAGGGAAGCTTTTTGAAATGGCATCTATTGTTATCACCATTTATCTTTATAAACTACCCTATATCTGTATTCCTAGGAATGCATTTGGTTGCTAATAATTACAAAAAAGTTTCATTGTAGTGAAAGATTTACTAACATTACCCAGTAAAATAATAAAACTTACCTTTATAAAAATTAAAATAGGGGCTGGGGAGATAGCTCAGTAGAATAAGCACTTGCCTGGTAAGTGCGAGGGCCTGAGTTCAATCCCCGGTTCCACAAAAAAAAAAAAAAAGAAGAAGAAAAGAAAGAAAAGAAAAAAAATTAAAATAGGTTTATAAAGATGATTGATCATATGCTAACTGTTAGAGAAGTGCCTTACTAAAATCTGGGGCATCCTTCACTCTTAAATCCAAATGCAATCACTTTTTTTTTTTTTTTTTTTTGTAGAAACTGGGGTTTGAACTGAGACCCTTGCGCTTGCCAGGGAAGCACTTATTCTACTGAGCCATCTCCCTGGCCCCAACTCTTAAATACAAAGAAGGCCTTTTCTCCATGGACCTTGACTAAAGAAAAATCCAGGTTCTTGAATTTGGGTGATGATCTGTTAAACCCTCAAGAAATATTTTCAGATGAGCACTCAAGACAGAGCAAAGCAAAGCACCAGAGTACACCAACCCAAATGTTTATTCCTGATAAATTTTATTAGCTTTACAAGTCAATTAGTGGAGCATGGCTCCTATACTATGACCACTACACTGTGAAAGCAAAAGAGAAAGCAAAAAAGTAACAGACATTAATTACTTTGGAACATTTCAAAATTTATTAAGATTTATTATTATTAATTATAAAAATATTTCAACCTTACATTAACTATATTGTAGAAGACAAAGAAAATATCTTACAGACTTTTATGACATGTAAAACATTTTTAACTACAATTTCAAAGTCAAAACATATAATCTTTAATAATTTATTTTACAAATAGGGTAGCAACCAATCTCTATAGAGGATAAATGAGCCTTCTAAATTCTAAATTAGAGGGGCTGGGGAGATAGCTCAGTGGAATAAGCGCTTCCCTGGCAAGTGCAAGGGTCTGAGTTCAATCCCCAATTTCACAAAAAAATAAAAATAAAAAATAAATTCTAAATTAGAGTATAGCATTTGTTTTGGCAAGTAGACTGAAAAATTATGTTCTGCCTTTATGGAGTTAAGGAGTGATAGTCTTTCCATGACAGGTCTCACCAGCTAATAGTAAGCCTTGTAATTTCATATCCATCCTCCAAACTTTAATTTGTTAGGTAAGTATACTCTAGAAAGGTAATTTGAGGACAAGGAGGCCAAAGCTTGGATTTCTGCTTTCACTTGAGCATCTGCCATCATTTCCATCTGTCAATACAGTAAAAGGAGAGTCACACCACAGGGCTGCAGTTCTCTTAGTTCAACAGAATGTGTGATCTAGACTCTGAACTGCACAGAACCAGAAGGAAAAATCTTTCGGGTTGGTCAGCTGGAATAGTTTAGATCTGCTTCATGTTCAATAAGTAGGGATGGGCTTGGAATTTTTAATATTTTCTTTTTTTATCCTGTAAACTATGGTACAACCCATTGAAAAAGGATAAATAACCATAATAAGGGTAAAAAATAAACCTTTTTGCCTCTAGCTGACCTCAGCTATTAGCTTTCATAGATTTTATTTCAACCTTTACTTACTGCCACACTGCACTAATGCTGGTTATATAAAATGTTCTTAGGCATTTTCTTTTTTTTTTGGCGGAACCAAGAATTGAACTCAGGCTTTTGCACTTGCCAGGGAAGTACATATTCCATTGAGCCATCTCCCCAGCCTTTGTCCTGGGCATATTTAAAGTGCTACGTGAACAGCTATTACTTACGTGCAAGATAACGAGATAATACAATACTTAAATTATAAAAATAAACAGATACCTCTTTTCTCCAAAATGGTTGGCAGGTAACATAAGGCCTCTTCAAGATACTGTCAAGCTTCATTTGGTCCCGTTTTGTAAGTGGAATCAAGCTCTCTTTAGGTATATTTAATCTGGAAAAAACAGATTTAAAAAAGTTAGTAAAAAGCAATGTGTTCCTGTAACACATGTATCAGGAGTAACAGATAAAATCACTAGCATTTAAACCTATAAATCTGTCCTGTCTTAGACCAGTGAATTTTCAAGTTCAAAGCAACAGGTTTGGAGCTGCGAGCTCC
This sequence comes from Ctenomys sociabilis, assembly GCA_004027165.1. Taxonomy (NCBI): domain Eukaryota; kingdom Metazoa; phylum Chordata; class Mammalia; order Rodentia; family Ctenomyidae; genus Ctenomys; species Ctenomys sociabilis. The sequence goes on from PVKA01036384.1 coordinate 6,377, forward strand.
AGAATGCATGGGTTGAAGCTGAGCCTCACAATTTGAGTTTACTTTTTACTGAAATCTTTGTGATCCTTGTGGATTCTGAGCCACAGATAGTAGTTCACTGTTTCCTGCTTAGGTGCGCATATGTGGGTGTGTGCGTGCGTGAGAGTGCACACATACACCCACACAATTTAAATCTGAAAATCTCAAATTTGACTTTATCTTGGTATGTGCTGTAAAAAAATAGAACATGAGAGCCTGAGATTTATGGCGTAATCTACTTTTTGAAGTCACAAATCCTGGACATCCCCGGAGAGCTCCAATTTCAAATAGCCTCTTTCAGTGTCCCCATAATTACAGCCACTTGCCGGTGGCAACTCCGGTGTAGGAGTGACAGTTGATTGAAAGGGAAGCCTCGAGCACTTTTCCTGCAGAATGTTTGTGTGACCATCCCGAGGTGTGCTTTTTGGTCACGTATTGATAGATCTGGAGTGGTTCCAAGGGCACAGATGGAGTTAGGAGATGCCGCTAGAGCTTCTCCAAGCTCTACCTTACATTTTACTAGATCATTTATCCTCAGTCTGTGTTAGAAGTGATCTTCATAGATCACCTCCAAGGGATTTTTTACTGTGACATATGCACCACATTGAACAAACCTTTAATTTACTGGATAGAAATATTCAAAAACCAAAATAAATGAAATGTTTCCTCTTATGCTTTTTTTTTTTTTTTTTTAAAGCTGATCACCCCCCAAACCATTCACATTCTGCTTTTAGAAAATAAACACCTCTAACCAAGGATGGCTCACTGGTTAAAGAAAACCAATAAACATGTTAAGTTTACCCAAACTGGCAAATTAAAACAAGAGGATATTTTACAGTATCATATCGAGAGAAACAGAAAAATGTTACTGTCCTATGCTGAGGGACAGGCCCTAGGGGGAGCAAATCAATTGACCTATCCAAAGGACAGTCAGCTTCAAAAAAATGTGTGCACTCTGATCCATGCGATTCTTCTGGGAATTCAGCCTTGGGAGCATATTAGATATTCAGGAAAAGATTTAGTTACAAGAAGGTCCATGAGCACATGAGCAGGACAGAGATTTGGAAACCACCTAAATGTCTGGCGATGAGGGGTTCACTAAACAAACATCCAGTGTTGAAGCTGGACAGCAAGGGACAGTAACGGGATATCACAGAGAGAAATTGTGTGTGTGGAGAAACAATCGCATTATGTTGCGTAGAAAAAGCTGGCTACAAAATAACAGAATGGAGCACACCGGAGTGAAAAATGTTATGACTGTGGACAGAAGGTACAATACAGAAGCAAAACCACTCAAAACTATATGGACTTTTATCTTGTGAATGATTTTTTTCTGTTATGAAGCTATATATTAACTTGCCACACATGAGAGACCTAACTTTAGATCACCCTAAAATGAGATTTTTAAAAAATAAAGTTAATGTTTTAAATGTATGATAAAACTGACTCACATGGCAAACAATAGTGTCAATAATTATTATTTAGTTAGGTTCCATGTATAATATATATTTTGAAGTATACAAAATTTACAAAATGTTTTAGCCATAGAGATAAAATTATTTCTGTAGCTAGCTTTTTAAGGTACCACTAATCAAATTCATTTGTTAAGAATTTTCATAGTTAGAAGCAATTTTAGAAGCAAAATTACTGATAAATCTAATTGTGTGATCCTGAGTGTTAGTGGATAATATAAATTTAAAAATTTATGAGTTTTTCTCTGTGTGACTTTTCTGGCTCATTATCATACATTGTAAGGAATTGTTTCCATGCCCTGACCCACTACATTTTCTAACCTTTTAATATCAGAAGGGAGGAGGCCAAGCCATCGAACAGCAGGGACCGTTAGGTTGTGGGCTTCAAATGACATAGACTGAAATGAAGAGAAGTACATTAGGTGAGGCAAACTCATAGAGAACATTCTGCATTCCCGTCCATGCACCAAAACTCTTTGCATAGTAAGAAAGATAGGCGTGGAACTGCTTTGTAGTATTTTTGTATTACTTTTCTAGAAGAAAAACCTCAAGTGAACCTTTCGGCCTGCAGTCAGTACTGTCTCTGTCTCCATGTCATGCATACTCTGCGTCCTCCTGTGTAGGCTGTAAACCTGAGCAGCTGTCAGAACCACCCAGAGTCTGCCCCTCAGTAGCCTGGCTCGGGGACTGAGGTCTGCACTTCTAACAAGTATCCAGGTGATGCTAATGCCCCAGTTAGGATCACTCTGTAAGAACCACTGAAATACAGCCATTTCAGATCCCCATGTATATGAGGCATGATCAAAAGATATGATGCACATTTTGGGTTTTCTGTTTTGGAATTTTTTCTGGGTACTAGTAACCCAACTCACGGCTTTGTACTTGCCAAGCAAGCAGCGTGCCGCTCAGCTATATCCTCAGCAGATGAATGTTTACGTTTTCAAGTGTTTTACATCAAAAGATACATTGCCATTAATCTCCCTCAAAATGCTTCTCCTCACTTTGAGCACACTTAGCCCAGACTTTATGCCATTGCCATAAGCAACTCTGGAAGTCCTCTTTCATGAGAGTCTTTAAAAGGCAAATGCCGCTGCTGCATTCCATCCAAGAAAGGCAGGCATGATGAAGAAGAATGCAGTGAATATGGATCACAGCCAATGGAAAGACAGGCTTGGGAAAACATTAGAGGGGCTGGGGAGATAGCTCAGTGGTCTAAGCGCCTGCCTGGAAAGCGCAGGGACCTGAGTTTGATCCCCAGTACTGCATGCTGTGTTGGCTCCGGGTTTTGGGTGGCTGTGTCAGTCAGTGAAACAGGGAGAGGTGGTACACATCTGTAATCCCAGCACTGGGGAGGCTTGAGACAGGAGGATTACTATGAATCTGAGCTGTATACCAAGACTCCAAATAAATAAATGACTAAAAAAAAGAAAAATATTACAGTATTTTCTCATTCACCTTATTCTCTGCATCTGGATTTCCCCCAAAGTCAAAATGACTATGAAAGGTAAACATTTTGAATTGATTCAGAATATCAAGGCAGCTATGAAATGCAAATGAAGAAAGACACTCACGAAAGAGAACTTCCAGAACTGCTTTGGAAAGTGTCAAGGGTGATGGCATAAGGGTTTTAAAAAGGATTAGTTTAGAACAATCCTGTTTTAGTTTAGAACAATCTTTTGTCTTAAAAGAAAACTGAGCTTTCAGTGGTACAAAGCCTGCTACAGCACACATACCATAATAGATTCACTTCCCCCACATGCAGGGGTGCCTTAGCTTAGCAAAAGCATCCCAATGAGTGCAATATCTACATAGTAAGGAAAGGAAAAGTATTTTTGTGTACTCACCATAGATCCATACTTGTAGATGCACATTATTTCAATGCCTATTAAAAGAAAGTTAACTGTAAAATTAGTCTCATATATTACAGGTTTTACTCTCAAGTTTTATCCATCATCTGAAATTTTTATTTTTTGATTACTAATGAAAAATTTATGTTTCTCAGTTTAATATAGAAGACATAACCATAAATTACCTTGAATGACTACAGTCTTCAATTTTAATCTGTTCATGTTCTCTTAAAATATTTTATGAAGTTGTTTTAAGAGTAGAAAGCACAACTAAAAGCAGGACTTAGCCATGACTATTCTACATGGTGCCAGGGTAAGTTACCATGTGGGTCAGAGTCTACGAGTGTGAAGACAGGAATGTGAAACAGGTCCCACAGTTTCTTGACTAAAAGTCTTGTGTTCAGATCAGGTATGCCTTTTCCCTAAAGGCAAGACAGAAATTAGGCAATTTAATTACAGTGGGGTAAAGTGGGTAGCACCACTCTCTTATTTCACTAATAAATTGAGATTCCCCAGCTCAGATGGGGAAGACTGGCACTGACTATGAACAAATGTGACATAGTATGACAGACTGGGGTATGTGTGTACCTTTGCCCCCCTTATGCCAGTCCTATGAAAGGACCCCAAGGCAACATTTGAGCAGACAGAAGAATAATCCTACATGCTAAAGATGATCACTGCCATGTTTTTGAAAATGATAAAAACTAATAACAACAAGCCAAAATATCTAACCACAGGGACATAGATAGGTGGCATAGCTCACTGGTGACAGGAAGCCAGCTGTGGGCTCAAATAGCCTGGGCTACCATCTGGGCTCTGTAGTTCTTGTTTTTTGTTTTCCTCAAAAAGAAGACCGTGATTCTTTATTTAAATCAGCAAACTCTTCTTCTTCAAGCCCCAAGTAATGGTGGGCAGCCCTCCCTCTTCTGTCCCCTCAACCCCATCCCTTAGCCACAGCAAGGGGAATGGAAAATGAGAAACCAAGAGGGCCTCTGCCAGAGAAGGCTGCCCCAGATGCATGGGGAGCACAGCCCAGGAGTGGCTGGAGAGGCAGTCACCACAGGTCCCTCCCTATAGATTAAGTCCCTGCAGTTGGGGCTGAGGGGAGGCAAGGCCAGCCCAGCACCAGGCCCAAAGGCAGCATCCTGACTCTGAGTTAAGGATGGGCTCAGAGCACAGAGCTCAGAGTCAGGAGAGGCCAAAGAAAAAGAGGACAGGAATGGTGAAGAGTGGAAGGCTAAGACCCCCCACAAATGTTGGTCCTGGGGGAGAAGTTGGCCCAATTTTGATGGGTGTGGAGAAGGAATGTATTAGTGAGCACAAGGGGGAGGTGCTATGATGCACTCCCAGAAGTGACAGGAGAGGTTGGATGCCTGCCCCAGCAGAGGGGAGCTTGAGAGCTTTGTGGGACTCTCTGGGAATGATATTGCTAAAACATATATACATATATATTAACCACTCATGGGAGGGCAGGCAGGGGCCGGGCAGGATCAGAGGATCTGGCATGGCACCCTGTAGTCAGTCACGCCTGCCTGAGATGCCCCATGGTTGGTGTCCATCTGCAACCCAATCACATTCTTGCCCTCTGGCAGCTGGTTGTCTGAGTTCTGAGGGTTCTCCTTGGATTTCTTAGGAAGCCAGTTGAGGTCCCCAGAGGACAGCCCATCATCCCAGGCCACCGACAGCTCACCCAGGTTCATCAATGTCCACTGTACACAGGCCATGTTCTTTCCTTCCCAGAGATCCACAGTTTGGAAGATGTCAGTGGTGTTGATGCCATAGTGCTCAGCTGCCTGCAGGAACTGAGAGATCTGCTCCATCTGCTTGAAAGTCGTGTTGAGGCCTGGATCTTTTTCATGGGGGCCTGGCCATCGGGGTGCAGTCCATTAATGAGCTCCAACAGTACCATGCCATCCTTGAGCCAGTTCTGGAAGTTCTCCCACCCACGCTAGGGCCAGCCCACATCCCTGAGGCACTGGGTGGTGACCCACTGGATCAGGATTTGCTCCAGTCAGTGTCATGTTGTTTCTCAATCTTCTGTTGTACCTCCCAGCTCAGGCTGTATGCAGGTCTCCTGTTGGTAATTGCAAACACCTGTGTGGCGGCTGTTGGGAGCGCCTGGGAGGCTGGATACTAAGTGTGTGTGACAGGTGCTGCAGCTGGAGTGTTGTCCTGGGCTCCACATTTTTTGATGACATGAATTTGAAGGCATAATGAAACCTCCTATGATTTGGGGCTCTGTGATCACTTACAAAGCCATGAGAGGAATTACATTATTTAATAATCATGAAGCCCTTAGGAGAGAGTATATAGGTTAAGTTCACAGTTTAGTAGGGTGGGATAAGATGAAGTTATTAAAACAGGTAGAAGAGTAATCTAAAGAGCATGTAAGATAGTGTCAAGAAAAATAAAGGAAACCAAATGAAACATGGAGCAGAAGGAAGCAGATCCGTACTGCTATTAAGAACAAGCTTTGGGGGCCAGGGAGATAGCTCAGCAGGTAGAAATCTTGTCTGTCATGAGCAAGGCCCAGGGTTCAACCCTAAGTATAGTGGACAGTGCCAGGGGAAAACACCAAGACGGGCTTTGGACCAGAGAGCTCTGAGTTTGAATTCCCTCTCTGTTCACCATTATCATAAATGTGCCTGTGACAGTGGGCAGGTTTTCTGGTCTTTCTAGGCCTTAGCTGTATCTGCAAAGTGAGATTGTTACAATACAGAGAGTTACCTGACCCCAGCGCCAGTTCTGAGTAGCTGCAGTAGTCCTAGGACTGGGACTGTAGCTCAGAACTACAGGGCCTGCTAGTCTACATGAGGACCTGAGTCCAACCCAAGCGCAGCCAAGAAATAAAACAACAACAAAAATACAGGACACACTGCAGTTCCTATGATCAAAGTAGAAGTGATGAGAATATTGATGCCTCCTCACCATTCAAAAGATAGGCAGGAGGCTTGCCTGAGTTTGGGGCCAGCCTGGGCTGAATGAGTTCAAGGCCAGCCTGAACTACACAGTGAGACCCTGTCTCAAAAAACCAAGCCAAACCAAACCAAAAAATCGTAAGAACTTTTATTACATATAGTGCTTAGCAGAGTTCCTGGCGTATCAGGAACACTTAGCCAACTGCAGTATTTCAATGCTTTCCTTTGGGAAAAGACCACAGGTTTCCAATCACCCAGATCTTCTCTTCAAGGCAAATGTGACACTGAGCCACGCTAAAGTGCTTCTCCAGGGCAGCCTTCAGTCTGTGGTGGCCTGGCTTCCAGTCAGCCTCTCAGGACAAAGATGCCAAAGAGGGGTGTGGAGGGTGGAGGGTGTGCTGCAGGCTCCCCACAGAGACACATCAGGACTCTGTGTCTCTGTGTGTCCTTCTTGACATTTGGGCCCTTAAATTCAAACTGGGCAGAGGCTGTTTGGACTTTCTGCTGCCCTGCTAAGTCCTTCTCTCCAAACCCCCACTCAAAATCCTGCGAAGAATCGCATGTCTGGCATTTATGCCCAGGTCTGTGGGACTCACTCCTTACCTCAGTGTCGCCAAGTGTTTTCACATGTCCCTTTCATGATCCCCTTCCATTCTCACACTGAGGGAATTGTCCATAGGCCCGGTAGGTGACTTCCCTTATCTCCACCTAATAGATGTGCTGCTTGTCATTTCCTTCCACTCCAGACATTTCTGGGAGCCCTGATTTTCTGCACCAAACCAGGCTCCCTCCTTGGGCGCAGTCAGACCTTCCAAGCCCCCACCTAGCAGCCTGCACTTCTGCCCTCTCTGGGTTGCTCCTCACGCTTCCATAAACATACCTCACACACACACCATACTTACTGTTAATCCAATAAGCCAGAGGAATTTTAAGTGGAAGAGCCTTGTATTTTCTTCTTCAAAGAGCTAGGTTTTTATCCAGATCTACAAAAGCAGAAATGCTGGGAAAAGAGCTGGCAAAGGAGGAAGCCTGGTCCATGCTCCTGCGCCATCACCATCCTACCCACATGCCCTGCATTTCCTCTCTCCCCACCTCTTTCTTTTCCATTCTGGAGGGTTTTACTGGTGGCTCCAGTTCTTTGAAGGCCACATTTCCCATAGCAGCAAGTTTCCGGCCTGCCATAGGCTGTTTCTGTCCCTCCCAGATTTACATTGAACCTTAACTTCAGTGTGATGGTGCTAGGAGTGGCACCTTGGCAGTGCTCACGTCACTCACGGTGTCACTCCAGCTTTGCTGAATGGAACTGTGCTCCTAGGAAAGGAATGCAGGCAGGGCCTACCCACCATTTGGGGACTCAAGGAAGAGATGACCGTTCAGTGAACCAAACAGCAAGCTCACACTGGTCACTGAACCTGCAGGCCCTTGACCCTGACTCACCACTAGAACCAAGAGCAGTAAATGTGTGTTGCTCATCCTATTTGGTCTAGGGTGTGCCCTCAAGGCTAGACATTGCTGTGAATTCTTACAGTGATAGGGATCATGATGTATGTGACTCTGTTTGTTACTATTCTGTGCACATTTATGTTTTTAAAAAGCAAGCTCCTAGCCAGCTGTAGTGGCACATGCCTGCAATCTCAGGCCTGGGAGGCCAAGGCAGGAAGATCGATGAAAGTTCAGGCCAGCTAGGGATATGGAGTAAGTTCAAAACCACCTTGAGTTACATAGATTGTCCTAAAATAACAAACCAACACCAGAAAGGGGGTAAAACAAGCTCCTTTTGACTGAAATTACCTGACATAAAAACCCGTGTCAGGAGGAACAAAGAGTAACTGAACCCTAACAAAGCCCATGTGTGAACCCAAAATAGTCAAGGTAACTAGTTCCTGTGGGAAGTATGAGGGGTAGCACCTTGGGCTTGTGAGCCCCTCTGGTGTTGGAAATTTCCTGGTCCTTAAAAATCAGGAGCCTTGCCTCATTTTGGGTAGAAGGGAGGATGTTTAACACTTTGGATATTTCTAACAGACTACATGGCAACTGGAGCGCTGCCCAAGGTGCAGAGATGACTCGGGCTCTTCCCACCAACATCACAGAGCATGCGTTAGTCCTGAAAGTGAAGCAAGGGCAGAGATACTCTACCGTCACCATGATGCATGGCGACATTTGGTTGCAGAAGTTGTCATCTAGGAGCCGCTGAAAGGTTGCATCTTTTTCTACAATTAACAGAAATTTTGCATCTGTGATTAAGTCTTTGATGTTAAGGCCGGTAAACTGAAGGGAGAATATTGCAACTAATCCCCAGCTACATTGTGGCACCTTCTAGAGTAATTGAAAAGCAGCTGCAGAAAGAACATTCTCATTTTCACCCTCACATATGTAAACATATGTGTTTACACATCTGTCTCCTACTTCACGGTCAACTTCTAAAAATGTTCTAAAGAAGGGACCAGATCTGTTCATCTTTTTTTTTTTTTTTTGTCTTTTTGAGACAGGGTCTCACTATGCAGTTCAGGCTGGCCTTAAACTCACTTTGTAGCTCAGGCTGGTCTCGAACTCACAACAATCCTCCTGCCTCAGCCTCCTGAGTGCTGGGATTACAGGCATGCGCCACCATGCCCGGCTTAGATCTGTTCATCTTGATGGTGATATGGTCTGACTTGCCCATCAGATACCACGAATGCTTAACTTGTCAATGGAGTGAATAAACACTCCAGAAGTTTAAAGACTTCTCCCACTGGAAGGATACTCCGAATTCCTTGAACATTAGATGGTACAGCAATAGCCTAAATTTAAAGAAAAGGGACATTTTAAATTTTTAAATATAAAGCAAGTAAAACTACACTTTATAATTTGTCACAAAAGTCATGTCTTCATTCTTCTTTGACCATACCAACCATCAAAGACTTAATGCTCAGCACAAAAACAGTGGAAAGAATGTAATTCCTCAGTAGGGAAGCAGACTAAGGAGTACACTACTTCCCAGCAGGGAGACTTTCTTAGATGCTTTGTAGGTAAGAGGCCTAAAAAGCAGAATGAGCCATGTATGGTATGTTTCACACCTGTAATATCAGCACTATGGGAGGCTGAGGCAGGACAGCAATTTCAAGCCCCAGCTGGGCACTTAGTGAGATCCTGTCTCAAAATAAAAAATTAAAAAGGACTGGGGATGTATATTAGTGCAAAGGCTTGGGGTTCAATCCTCAGCACAAAGAAAAGGAAAGAGACCAAAGAATAGGATGAAGGGAAACATCATGATGTAAGGATCTTGGGGAACCTCCTGTCTCCTTTCCTAACTTCTATGCGGCCCCATCCAAACCGCCATGCTAGCTTGGTGCTGAGGCTCTCGACACAGCAAAGCCCATTAAAGAGCATATTATACAATATACTCATTTAAGAGCCAGCAAGTTTTGTGGAGAATACATATTAATCAGGATAAAATACTGAAGCCACAGTTTACCTGTATGTTTTTAAACAGAACAGTGTGTTCTAAATGGAAAGTGTTTATTTCAATGTGACAATGGGCACGTTTTGAACTATGTGGGCTACCATCCTGTAAAGTATAGACCTCCTTGGGCCGGTGCAGGCCCATGATCCCAGCACTTGGGAGGCTGAAAACAGGAGGATCACTACGAGTCCAAGCTGTGTAGTGAGACCTTGCACCAAATACACAAAAAAAATAAAAAGCACAGACCTACTCATCCTTCAGTTGTACTTGAAAATCTTAAGCTTTAAACTATATGACAAAGCAAGAAATAAAATATGCTTCAGAATTAAAGGAAGTAGATGGGGAGTTAAAGCCTGTGAGGCATTAAGGATGCTTACAGAAGCGCCGCAGGTACAATTCACTCTGGTGCCATCTTCCTCAACGTATCTTAAATTGCCAGCAATTAACCCTTTGGAGGTTGACAACTAAAAAAAAAAAAAAAAAAAAGACATCTTTGAAACCTTTTCTACAAATATATATTATACTGCTAAGTCGTTCTCCATGTTCACCTGCTAAATTGCAGTTTTTCTTAGGATTTTTTTTTTTTTTTTGTGGAACCAGGGATTGAATTTAGGCCCTCGCACTTGCCAGGCAAGCGCTTATTCTACTGAGCTATATCCTCAGCCCCCCTTTCTCAGGAATTTGGAGATGAAGAAAAAAATATGCATGGGTATTTAGGAATTAAAAATATTTCATAATTCACCTGATTTGGTTCATTCATTCAAAGGAATACATTGAAAAGACAATTTAAATTTATATGAGAAAAATGTAGTGTCAACTGACATCCAACAGGCGAATATTACATTTATTATTATTATAATTTCTTAGAAACATTTTGCTTTAGAAGAAAATGTTTATATTAAAAACAACTTACAATATGTAAACTCCTCCTTGGTATTTTCAGCATACAAGAAATATCATCAATAATATTGTCCACAACAGTCTGATTACCAAAGAGTTGGCTGTCAGTGTAATATATATCTCTACAAAAATGTAAAATATACATCTTAATTCATGGTATCTTCTGTGAATATGATCAGTATTAGAAACACTACCTGGAGAAAGCTTTAACTAAACAAATACAACATTAGATCCCCAGCACCATAGGCCCCAGCACCATTGCTACCCCCAGGAGCAATGAGCTGGCCACAGAGTCCAGGCATGTTGGCACACACCAGTAATCCCAGAGCAGGGGAGGCTGAAAACAGGAGGGTCATTACGAGTCTGAGCTGCATACTGACACTCTGTACAAAATATATAAAAATAAATAAAATAAATAAAACACAACATATAAGAAAAGTAATTTATTACCTATAGTCTGGTGACTTTGCAAAGCATATAATGAAATTAATATAATGAAATCTCACATTACATTTTAAGAGTAAGTAGTTTACCAGAATAATATATTTACCTTTTGGTTGCATAAGTGTCACTCTGTACTAATTTATAAATCATAGATAATATTTTAAGAATTAGAGCTGAAAAATAAGATGCAATGAGTTACTTAGTTGCCGCTTATCACATTAACTCAAAAGACATTGTCATAAGATTTTAATGGTCCCCAATTACTGTCCACATTTAAAACAATCTTTCCAAAACAGAAGGACTTAATACAGAATAATTTCATAAAGAAACATAAAATTAATTGTTCTTTTGACAGCAAAATGGAGAAAATAATGTTCTATTAATCCATATACCTTGATAAGTACATTTATTTAGAAAATTAATTTACAAGTGACCTATTCATGAATAGATCAAGAAAAAATTAGTAGCATCTAAAAATAACCAAATTTATTTCTTTTTACTACTCAAAGCTAAGAAAGATGAATTTACCAAATTTTTTAACTGATTTTGGAGAATCACTTCTGATTTTTCTTGTGGTACAATGGGATACCATTTGAAGACCCACACTATCTTCAAACCTGTTGTTTTGTTTAAAGCAAAGAAATGAAGTAAAACGACTTAACTTCTGAATATCAAATGACACTTAATAATGTTCTCTTCTGCCCACTGACCTGCTCCCACACTATACCTTTATACAAACAGTTAACCTTTAGGAATACCTCCTTTGCAAGCTTAGGGTGGTTGTTTTAGATTGTAATTAGGTAATTAGCTTAGTGGCACACAGCAACTAAAATATTCACCTTTGCTTATGCAATGTGTAATTTCTTGGGAAGACACTGAGGGTATTTGTAACATTTTCACATTTTATGATTTTATTAGTATTTCACTCATTTTAATAATTTTGACTCAACTTAGTAAGTTCTGAAATATTTTATTTCTAATTTATCCACAAAGAAACATTATATTAAATAGCAGTTTATATTAGGTGTTTAAATTGAACAACCAACTCTCTCCTACAGGTAGCAGAAAGCATAAGGCAAGATGGTAGCTAGCAGTGACTTCAAGTTAAATTCCATCCTGCAAAATACAATTCAGAAGCGTAGTTTGTTGTTGATTATATTGATCGTAAAACAGTCCTCAGTGATTAAGGAGTCTCCAGTTACTTTTATTCTGTCTCTGTAATTCTTACACAGCCTAAGAACTATGCTTGTACTAATTTGCAATATTCAGTAGAGAAGGTTTTACAGGCTGGAGTTGGGGAAGAAAACAATTGTACCACTAGATTTGGATGAATTTGGACTCCTGGTGAACTATGCAAGCACAGATCATCAGGAACCTCCTTTTACTTCAGCCTGGCTTTTTACCCAGGTCTGGCTGTTCTCAGCTTTAGGTTTTTTGTTTGTTCTTGTTTTCTTCAGTGTAGATGAGAATTGTGCCCAAGGCACCCACCACTCCAGCACTGGAGGGTTAGGGCCATGCTAGATGAGAACTGTGCCCAGGGTATCCCCCACCCGCAGTGTTGGTGGCTCAGGGCCATGCTTGGTATCTACTTTCAGCAAGAACCTATAGATTTTGACTTCTAACCTCTCAGTGCTCAATTTTGTTACAGCCCTTATTTTTTCTTTGCTGCGTCTTTCAAACCTACTTCTGGTCTACACAATTTTCCTTATGCAAGTTTTATAAACTTTCTGTAAGTTTTTGGTAGTGGGGAGAGCACTAAAAGCAATACACATAGTGAAATCTAATTCAAGTAAATGGGAGTAAGGACACAGATACTGCTTTAAACATAAAAATGCAAAATGCCCACTTGATATTCTCCCAGCTTGATCTGTTGTCTATGATGAAGGCAGGTGCCTCTTTCCTTGCCAAGCTTATGACCATGTCCTGAATGATATTTTCTATAGATGTAAGAACTTCAGAACTGAAACAATAAACACACCATGATTCAACTTTAATTACAAAGTATTCCTTTGTAATATGTAACATTTCCCCACATCAATGTGAAAACAACTTTTGTTTCATGGGTTGTTTTTTAAGACTTGGAGATTCATGCCAGCAATGATCTCTCCCACTAAATCTTAACATTGGTCCTGCATTAAAACAATGATGTTTACAGTGGTTACTTACAAGAAATTGTATTTGCTTGTAACTTGGTCAAATTAACAACTGAAGTAATGTCTCCTTTCTGCATCAATGACTACACAGTGTATCCTCCAATTATATGTTTGAGGCTGTTAGACTCTTTTACTCTAGCTCAACTTAAATATTATAAACTTATTGAAAAGCTACTGAGAAATGTTTTAATTAAAAATGTTTTAAAAAGAAGAATGATGTAATATTGACGAGGAATCTTTTTTTCTCAAAAAATGCAATGTAAAAGAAATTTCAAAAGAAAACCTTTGTGTAACATATTACACTAACTGATCTCATGCCAAATCAGTCTCTTCAAATTTTAGTGATTCAAAATGGAAAAAAGTTTAATCAGTACCATGAAAAGAGCAATTCATAAGTTCTGCACTACATGGTTGACTTGGCAACTCTTACACCACATCACAGCAAAATATTAAAACTGAGCTGACTTTTCTGTCAGTGGACTTTTAATGTCACAGGTCATCAGTTAAAAAAAGTTCTGTTGGGCTGGGGAGATAGCTCAGTGGTCCAAGAGCCTGCTTGGCAAGTGAAAGAACCTGAGTTTGATCTTTGGTACCATGTGCTGTGCTAGCCTGGAACCCCAAAATGGGGCATGGTAATACATGCCTGTAATCCCAGCACTGGGAATGCTGAGACAAGAGGATTACTTCGAGTCCAAGCTGCCTAGTGAAACCCTGTACTAAATAAATAAATAAATAAATAAATAAATAAATAAATAAATGTTTTAAAAAAGTTCTTTCACTATTAGCATATTGCTTAGAAAGGCAAATGAAATTAAGCCTTAAAAAATAAGCAAACTATTTGCATTTTAATTTCCGCAGCAATTTGAGTTTTTAGTTAAAACTTGTGTATCAGAAAATGAAAATTGATAGCTCAGCAGACTAAAGTGCCTGCAAGCAGGCTCAGGGGCCAGGGGTTCAATTCCCAGGCCTGGCCCCCAGAGTATGCTAAAGCAGCAATTGAGACTGGGCACATGCACAGCTCTTGGAAGGCTGTAAACAGGCGGATCACTAGGAGTCCAGTCTAGTAGCGGGACCCTGAACACCCTGTAGACCCTTCCTTAAAATACAAAAAAAAAAAAAAAGAAAAAAGAAAATAAAAACCTGTGTATCCGAGGATTAATTTTCAAACACTGAACATTTTATAATATTGAGGTGGAATTAACCCAACTAGTTGATTCATTCCTCCCCTGCTCCCAGTTTGAAAAAGGAAGCTGCAGGACAATACTGTGACCAGCATATAATCATATTAATTTACATGAGGAGTGTAGGTAAGGAACTTCTCCTTTTTTCTCACCCTCCCGGATCTGCCCTCAAACTAAATCTTTCTGTAAAGATTTGTTTGCTTATGGGTTATTTGATACTTTGGGCTTATAAATAAGAGGATAATTCATCTATAAATAAGAAAAACAGATCAATGCAAAAAATAACAGAGAATTTTGAATAAGAGGCCAATCATGTTGATACTTCCTGTAGCTGATTCCAAATTGCAGAGCTGTAGTCCTCATGGCTGATATCAAATGATTTAAAATAAGGGTGCTTTCACCAAGGCAAGTTAAATATATTACAAGCCACTTAAAATGTGATCTTCTTGTTAACTTTGAGAGAATAATTAGCTCACTAAGAGTAAACGTCTAGGATTCATTTTCTCACTTCTCCCACGAAATAAGCCTTGAAGGCTTTTAAACATTTATTTTTTTAAAAATTAAAACGCCAAGCTCCACTGTCTTCCAACTCCCTTTTAAGGGCGCTGGGGAACCCGTGAGCCTCCTTCAAGCTCTGGAGGTGGCAGAGCGCTGCCACCAGGGGTCAGGGGTTCAAAGCCAGGCTGAAGGCACAGAGCAGCTGGAGGCAGAGCACCCTGAGGCGTGAGGCGGAGGTGCGAAGTGTGGGCTTCTTTCTCCTCAAAGTGCTGCCTCAGCCGCTGGCCTGGCCGCACTCTTCTCCTTCCCCGCCGAGCTCTTGTACCTAGAGGCCACGGAAGTCCCCTGTCCAGGGGGCTCCTGGCCACCTCTACTCAGGGCAGCCAACAGGGACGCTCTATGGCGGTCGAGGACCTCAAAGAACGAGGCCTCAGGACCCATGGGAGCAAAAGCCATGCGAGCACACAGCCCACGATCCTCCCTCGAGGCGGAACGCAGCGGCAGGGGCTGAAGCCCAGCGCATGCGCATACCGCATAACCCGTGAGCAACGCATGCGCATAGCATCGCGTGGTGCGGTGTGCACATGCGC